>JAJOOH010006116.1:0-40227 GCA_029582605.1 Solanum gracilifrons
TATATATGAAATGACCATATTATCCTTGATCGTCCTCAACTTCATATTTCTATATAATAGAAAAATACCAAATTTTGGGTCGACAACTTTAAATTTAAATCAAACTTACATTAGTTCACTATTCAGATTAATATGTTTGGAATTAAATAAAAGTAAAAATTTGATTATATATTTTAATGAAGAACTACTCTTTTATAATCTAGTAAACATTTTTAGTTTACTTTAAATGCAAATATATCATCCTATTCATTTTATTTGTAAAGTTATTTTTTTAACATCTTTTAAAACATATTTTTTTAAATATTGAAACTAATTTTATTTATTCTTTAATTTCAATCAAATATATATTATTAATTTATCACGCTTATTTCTTTTCAGGTATATTAATTAGAGCCAAAATAAAAGTGAAAGTAATTAATTATATTTTTAAATAATGAATTTTTATATTAAAGTAGGCATTTTTATTAAGTATAAAGAATAATTAATTAAAATAAAGTAATAGTAAAATAGAGTAATGAGTAGATATCACAATAACTCATAAAAAAAGGTGAAGTAATAATAAAATAAGTTAATAGTAATAACAATAATTAAAGATGTTTCTAGAACTATTTAGTTTTATTGTTATCATTCTTGGTAGATTTTTGTTTGCGTGAAGTTACTTTTTTTTACCTTTGATCATCTTTCACTTCATATATAGAAAAATGTTTCTAGAATTATTTATTATTTTTACTATCTTTCTTAATAGATTTTTGTTATAATGAAATTACATTTTTATTCTTGGTTGTCTTAAATGCAAATATATCATCCTATTCATTTTTATTTGTAATCACAATAACAACAACAAAAGATGTTTCTAAAACTATTTAATTTCCTTGTTATCATTCTTGGTAGATTTTTGTTAGCGTGAAATTACATTTTTACCCTTGATAATAATTCACTTAATATATAAAAAAATGTTTCTAAAATTATTTACTATATTTCTTGATGGATTTTTGTTAGAATGAAATTATATTTTTACCCTTGGTCGTCCTACCACTTCACTCTTCTATATAATAGAAATATCCTATTTCTTGAAAAAGAAAAGTGTCTAAAAATATTCCTGTTTGTGTTATATATATATGACATGACTATTATATTCCTTCCATTTTATTTTATGTTACCCACGCTTAAAGTCACTAATTCAAGGGATACTTTCGATATGTGTTTACCAAAAAAAATCTAAAATTTTGCGCAATAACAAATATTGTCATATAAAATAAATTAAATGTAATATCTTTTTGATACAGATTAAAATTTTCAATTTTTCAGGATTTTTTTAAACTTTAAATTGTACATTTTACTATTTTTCTTCTCTTTCAAGTGTCGAATACATATGATCACACCTAATATTTGCACAAACTACAAAACTACTAGAAATGTCTTTTAAATTAAGTCTTAACACTTAATTTGTGATTAATTAAGATAAAATATCACTTTAATATTACTACTTCTTAGGTTGATATAAACATCGATCCCAATAAATTTGCTTTGTATGAAACACAAAATATGTGACATATATGTGTTTTAAATTTAGTCAAAGTTTAACACTTAATTCTGGTAAATTGTGATATATTCTTATTTTAACTTTGGCTAAAGTTACTTACTATTTGATAAGAATATTTCAATAATTTGTTTTTTAAGTTATACTTTATCGTGGTGATTACCAAGGGTGAAATGAGATGAATAAGAAAGGACGGAACTAAAATAATGGTTATAAATTCAACAAAAATAATTTCTTCGAAACTCAATAAATATTAAAGAATATTAATCCAAGATTATAAAAATTATAGCTCCGTCTTTGAGAATAAGATCACTTCATATTAATGAAAGATATCAATTCAAACTCTTGTAGTAACAGTTCATAGTAATAAAAATAATTTTCCCTTCAAGTGAATCGTAATATGAATTAAATTTGAATTAATCGGATCACGAATTCAATCTATATATATTTAGAGAACAATACTGACGCGTTTACACCCCCCCTTCGTGTTACATCTACCACGTGGCCCAATCTTAACGGATAGTTTGGTCAATACCAAAAAACTGACAAGGACGTGTTTGGTCCCACATTATTTGAATCACCATTATAATTTGTGCTTCTTGTTTTATTAGCTAAATCACTGCCCCCAATTAAATAGTTTTTTCTATCAATAAATGATAAGAATTATTACTCCACCCGTTTAGTTTTATTGATTCACTTTGAATTTGAACGGTTCTAAAGAAATAACGATTAATATAATATGATATTATAATATTTTAATTAATTAATGTATAATTTTAAAAATAAATAATTAATATTAAAGATAAAATATGAGAAAATAGCTATTTTTTAATATATATTAAAAGTGACAAGTAAGCAAAAAAAAACAAAAAACAAAATATTTTTAAAATACTGAACAAGTAGAAGTGAATAGAGGGAGCACTCTCCATTCCAAATAAATGATGTTTTTAATTAGCTTGGGTCCATCTCTTAAGAAATGATTCATTTCGAGAAAGTAAAATATTTTTTTTGCTAACTTAATAATGCTTCATAAATATCTTGAAAAGATGTAATTGGTTGTTAGTAGTTTGTTAGATATGTAAAACTTTGTTTATGTAAATAAGAATAAAATTGAAAGAATCAAAATATCACTTGTTTTAAAATAAAATTAAAAAAAACCAAAACATCACTTATTTTGAAATTAAGAAAATATACTTATTGTTTAAAAAGCTATGAAGGTGTATACATAGACGGAACCAAAATTAGAAATTTGGGGGTTTTAAATTTTAGGACAGAAGAGAAAAATATTGCAAAGCACTGTGAAAAACATTTTCACTACTATTTCTTATAACTGAGTTGTAAATCAATTTTGTTAGGGGTTCACAAGTTAATATACATATGTATATTTATTAAATTTTCTAATATAAAATACATGATCTACGAAAAAATTAGTGATCCAAACTCATGAACCTCCACCTATCTCCGCCTCGGAGTATAATATCTAAATAGTAGGACTATATTTGGAATATTGTATGGACATTTAGATGAGGAGAGAATACACGTGTTTGCTGATAGAGATTTTTCATAATTGATCGAGGTAAGTTTAAAGAACTATGTATAACGATGTAATTACTTGTGTGACATTTTTATTATAACTTACATTAAGAAAAAAAATCTTGAGTGAGTTGATTTTTAGACGTTTCTATATTAAAAAATTGTGCTAAATTCGTTAATACTTAGCATTTAGACGATTAAAACAAAATTCATTCGAGTGATAATATAGATTGGTTGTCAATCACATCCCCATTTCATGATCAAATTTCGGATCGTCGCATAGAAGAGTCTTAATCTTAGTTAAAAAAAAATATTTACTATTCACGAGATGTGAAATAGTGAACTCATTAAGATTCATATTCATTTTTAAATTTTCCATTCAAGGTATCAATATTGGAGTTTGACTGTTCTGAATTGAAAGCATTTACTATAAAAAAAATATTCATACTAAAAATGTGAAATCGAAATCTCTAATTAAGTGAGAATCAATCTCATCGAAGAGAGAGTCATATTCACATACCATCAACTAACAAGAAATCAGAAATGTGTCTCCTAAAAGCACAAAGATATTAGGTTAAAGTTAAAGACATTTTGGACCCATAGTATGACGTGTACTTCACGACAAATACAAAAGTCCTTTTAGATTTGTCCGTCAAAATTTGATTTTGAAAGATCACATATAAAAGCTAAGCCAAGAGCCAATTCTTGTTTTTTTTCTTGAAAAATGGACAAATGTTTATGCCCCCACCACTAATAATATTAATGAAATTTGGTGCACACAATTATTAATGTATTTGAAGGGGCTTATAAATTATAATGTATGGTCTACATTTTATTAATGCTAGTTTAATGGATTCCCTTTCATAGTGATGTAATTGTTTCAAATTGGCTTCATAGAGGTCTTAAAAGTAGCCAAAAGTAGAAGTCACCTCCAATCAATCAATTAGTCATCTTAATCCCTAATTAGTCGAGATCAATTATGTAAATCTGATACCAATTATAGTAGGGGTGAATAATTTTCTTCAAAATTCACAATTTTTAGATAGTCACACAACACAACACAACTTCAACCACACGTACACATAATCGTCTAGGACTTAAAATTATTTCGTAGCAACAAGAACACAATATTATTCTTGGCCCTTTGTAAGCACGTTAGGATGATCCACTACAAAACAAATTGAAATCTATCGTTAAATAACTCATAATTAATAGTAGTTATATGAGATTATGTTAAATATATTATTATTGTTCATCAGCTTACTGCAATTCTCTTTATTTTTCCAGATTTGAAATCAAAGATATTTTTAATCGATCGAGTACATAGAGTTTGAATTATAATTAAAGTAGTTAGCAAAAATTTGCTAGTGGTGGTGTTATGCCAAGACGAAAAGTTAATGCAAATGGGAACAAATGGAAGAACCAATTTGTTCTATATTGGCCCCTTGGGTTTCGAATTAATTAACTATTTTAGTGTATAGAGTAGAGAGAAGGGCGAATAATAGTTGAAATTATTGAACCTAATAGGACCCCACTAATATTGAGAGACTTTAGTGTTGGAATGTTGTGACCAATTAGTTGCTAAGTATATTTTTATTAAGATTAAATTAATTAATTAACCTTGTTGACACGTGAATTCATGTGAAGAGGGGACCTTCATGTTTGTAAATCTTTTGTTGAAAAAAATAATACTTAGGATCAGGCCGTCTCAACCATAAGGTCACTAAAGCAATCGCTTGGGGCCCTCATTTTCTCCCAAAGATGTATATATATTGTTAACAAAAAATGTACATAACCCATTTTAATAAAGGGCTTAATGCCCAACTTTTATTTTAAAAAATAAAAATAAAAATAAAAAATAAAAATAAAATATATATATATATATATATATATATTTATATAGTTAACAAAAATTTCATGTATTGATAAATTTGAAGATTTTTTTTTTATATAGAAAATATAATTGAGAAATTGAATATTGTTAGTTGATTGTAGTATCTTTCCTAGATTCTTATGTGACTAGTTAATTGTAATATCCTTTCTAGTTCGCATGTGGCTATCTATTTTATTGTCTAGCTCATTTATATTCTGACGATTATCATGTGAACCAACAGTATTGTGTTCTTATACTTCTCTAGTTCTCTTTATTCTCCTTTCACTATTTTTTATTCTTTCATTATTGAATATTGTGAAGTCTCTCAAATGTTCAAACATTCTACATTATGTAAAATCTATTGTTGTGTGTTTATAAAAAGATCAAATTTATTTTTGGTGTCTTATTCAAATTTAAAGCACTAAAACTAATCAATACTATTTTAATATTATTTATGAACTTATCAAATTCATCGCAATACTATTTTAATATCATCATATTTTTAAAAATTTTGAGTCATGTTTTATTATTTTAACTTTATATTACATAATTTTCATTGAAAATTTACATTATTTACATTCTTACTTCATAATGTCTACATATATCCTGCCTCTCCAGACCTCATTTGTAGGATTACACTAAATATGTTATAATTATTCAATTTATATTTGTCAACTAAAAATAATAGAGCCTCATTATAAAATTTGGCTTTAGGCCCCAAACTTATTGAGACGGCCCTGCTTAGGATATAATATTTTGAGTGTTAGTAGCGCTCTTTTTTGAATGATTATGGATATGTTCATAAGTATTTATTGACCATATATGTTTAATTTAGGCATATGATTTTATTGAGTATGAAGTTTGGAACACAAAACTATAACCAAATATCTAGTTAATGGTGAAATAGAAATATGACTTTGGTTTATTATGTGAAAGCATCTAGTAAAAAGATTGAGGTTTAGGTCTAATAGCCTTGTGTGACTTCCGTGACGGGAGGCGGGCTGATAAGGACGGGTCAAAGAGAAAATTTTGTAGATTTTTAATCTTCCTGAAGGAGTATATATATGTCATTTTAGGTAAATTCATATTAAAATAGAGAAAAAAAAATGATGGATTTTACTGGGCACAGTATACAAGTTTACATCGATAATTGCATATCCCAAGAACAAATTTATGGAGTCAGTATATTGGATCAAAGTGGACAATGCACGTCATGGATTAAGAGAATCACAAATATGATATCAAAGCCTAACGTTCACTTAATATGGTGATGGGATAAACCTTATTGAGGACTATGAGTTCCTATGAAGGGTGTATGTGGTGCGGTGCCTATAATAGTGGGTGACAAATGAGAATGGATAAAAGAGAGAGACTATAAAATTTTAAACTCCCAAGTTTCTAAAAGAAGGGATGAATACAACAATTTAAGAAATTTCACATCGAAATGAAAATTTTAGAAGACACAACTCAAGTTTTTATTTGATGCACACTAGTCTATGCTAGATAATAGCATAAGCAAAGAAAGACAAATTACATCTGAACTAAAATGAATAATTTTTATTTAATTTACACCACGTAAATTCTATTTGGGAAAATATTTTTTATCAATGATTTTTTCATAGACCGTACTTGAAGTTGAAATTTCAAATTAAGAGAAGAATAGATTCATCCACTGAACCACATCCGCTCATGATAAAGCGGACAATATTGGGCATGGGCATGGATGAGACAAGATGGCACCTAAAGATTAACAGTTGAAGCAAATTAAATATTACAACTTTTTTGGTAGGAACCCTTTTACAACTCATCGTGTGCAATAATTATTACCACATGTGCACATGATACGCAAACTCATTTTTATGACAATTTGTATTTACATATTCCTGTACTTACATTTTTTTTCTCTTTTTGGGTCCAATTTACACATTTAAATTATTATTAATAACGGTTTAATCCTCCCTCTTGTAACTTTTTGTCTTCTATATTTCCTTTCTTACCCCGGTATAATTATTTTTTAAAAACAATTCCTTAAAAAAGTTTTTTTCTTCTTTTTAGCTAGAGAAAGTAATTAGGATATTTTTTTGTGCTGCATTAAAGAATAACATATATTTACATACAATTCAGTCACTTAAAAATTAATTACGAGTATATTATTATAATAAATATTATAATCGATAACCTAATAAAAATGACAATTATCTTAGTTACCATGGAACCATTTAGTCTTTTTTTTCAAATCATCAAGTGGTATAATATTTTAGGGTTTGGCTTGATCAACAATACCCCAGAAAGCAAACAGTAGGTTGCTTATTATATATCAAAGTTCGAAACCTAAATAAGCCACAAAAAGATAAAAGTGACCAAAATAAGTCACTATTTTAGTAAGTAACTAAAATAGACTTAGTGGAAGAAAAAATTTTGTTTTATGCAATATTCCAAGCGTTTTCCGTTAGTCTCATAACGTGTATATTTTAATATATAACGGAACTATTTCTTACACTTTGTAAAGTCTAAGTTTTTCTTACACTTTATAAAGTGAAAGTTTTTCTTACACTTTATTTAGTGGAAGAAAAATTTTGTTTTACAAAGAGGAATATTTTTCACGTTCTCTTTATGATGCTTTTGCAGTGTTTGTCATATAATTATATTGATTTGACATATCATTAAAACGAAAAAAATTATTACATTATGTATTTTTATTTTTTTTATTCTGAAAACTTCTCTAAGCTCTATTTAAGGATGTTCAAACATAGTACCTTCAACATATTTAGTCTTCTATTTTTCTTCATTTCAAACACAAAAAAAAATGTCTTCTAAACCAAAAGTTAGAGTTTTGATTTATTGGGATGGTGAAATTATACATGACGAAAATATCGTTTATTATAATTGTCTTTTCAAACACAATGCTAAATATTTAATTAATGTCCGATATCATAAATTTCTTTCATCAATTTATAAAAGAATGGGTATAAATTGATTATAATTTGATTATAGTCGAAAAATGCCCTACTTCATTTTTGTCACAAGGACAAGTAAATTTTGGAGAGTGGATTATCTATAGTGACAAATCGTTGACCGACTTTTTGAGGGTTCCAAATGACTACATAGATCAAATCAAGTTAACACTTATGATACATAATGTAATAATTTTTTCCTTAAATAGAGCTTGGAGTAGTTTTCAGAATAAAAAAATAAAAATACAAAATGTAATAATTTTTTCCGTTTTTATGATATGTCAAATCAATATAATTGTATAACAAACACTGTAAAAACTTTATAAAGAGATACAATTTAATATAAAACGTGAAAAATATTCCTCTTTGTAAAACAACATTTTTTCTTCCACTTTATAAAGTGTAAGAAAAACTTCCATTTTACAAAGTATAAGAAAAACTTACAGAAATAGTTCCGTTATTTATTAAAATATACTCGTTATGAGACTAACATAAAACGTTTGGAATATTTCATAAAACGAAATTTTTTCTTCCACTAAATCTATTTTAGTTACTTACTAAAATAGTGGCTTATTTTGGTCATTTTTATCTTTTTGTGGATTATTTAGGTTCCGAACTCTTATATATCTTGATAATTTATGTACAAAATTATTTAAATTTATTTTATTTCAAATATTTAATAATTCTAATGGACTTTCGATTTTACATATGTACAACTTATGAATACTTAAAATGGTATGTTCATTTTTGTTGAATACCATTCCCAAAATTAAATTTGAACTCTATTAGTTCCTCCTAATTAGTCACCATCTCCTCGCGCTATAATATTGTTTCTATGTTCATTGCTATACATCCTTAATTTAAAAATATATGTTGCTATAGTATCGTTTCTATGTTCATCGCTATACACACAATATAGTATAAGTTGCACAACAAATTTAGAATTCGAATGTTATGAGTTTGAGTATCGAATTCTATCACATCCTATTTGTTTACTGCGTTCAAAATCTACAATATTTATTTAATGAAATTTTTAATAAATATATAAGTTTTAAATCAAAATTACTGAATACAGAAGAATGTACCCTATTACACTAGGTCCACCCCTGATGTTGTACCATTTGTCCATAGGTAATTTTCATTTTTTCTCCAAAAATTTATTCTAAGAAATAATTTGGACATACAAATTGTCAAGAAAAAATTCGAAATTCAATTGGAATTTTCCGAAATTCGAAAAACTCCAAAAATCTATTTTCATAATTCACTCTCTATCACCAAAAAAGTTCAAAAAATAATTCCATATTTCTATTCATGTCTAAATACGACTCTAATTTTTAAATATCATTTTTAATACAAATTTCATAATTTTTATGTCTAAACATCCACCCTTGTGAATACACACAATACTTAAAAACACATGTAAATCTAGTCTGGTTATAACAATTTGTCATCAGCATTGCATTTGACTCCTTTTTATTAATTAAGTGGACAGTCAGTCAGTGATTCCAGTTATAGTGTTCCTTGCAAGTGGGATTCAAAGAACAAATTGTCAACTCTGTCATTTAGTATTATTTAATTTGTTGGGAAAGGAATATAATGAATATATATATATATATATAGTATAGCACATAAGTAATAATTGAACTATTTTTGATTAGCTATATCATATCATTGAATGTAAGTGCATGAATTTACCCAAAAAACATGTATACAGAAGCAGCCGGGAAACGTGTCTCTTCCAGCAGAAGCTTTACATGTTTCGTCCGAATTCAGTAGCTTTTATATTAACTTTGTATACATACTAACAAATACACTAGATATTATTCTTGTTATATATTTTTATGCCATACAATTTAAATTTTAAAAGTCAATTTTGCAAAATATAATTTTAACTGTGAAATTGGATATAAAATTTGTAAGTATTTTGAAATGAAATTTACATATCTAAAAAACTATATAAAAGGTTAAGTTATAATAATTAATAATTGAAACTATTTAAAACGCATATGAAAAGATTGTGTTTAAGGAAAAAATCATTGATTCGCAAAATCAAAAGGTATATATATGACATAAACTGCACGAATAGAGTATAAATATTTAATTTATTATTGTATAACATCTTAAGATTATTACAAGAATCTATAAATTTCAAATTCTGAGCCGTCACTAATTTTTTATTTTGAGTAAGGAAGCAATCTTTGCTTATTTTCTGTTTTAAAACACTCCCCTCCAAACAGTAACCAATAAACTACTAAAAATTTATTATAATTTTTTTTAAAAAAACCTGCATGCATAGCAGGAGCATTTCCAAGATAATATTTGAGTCTTATCCATAGGTATAATATAATATAAATTAATTGTTATGATGTAGCAATTTTGATCAAGTGCATATTAATAGTAACAATAAAAAAGGATTAAATTATTAGTTGAACTTAACACTCCTAGATTTTGTTCACATACCACCATGGATTTCTTTAGTTCTAGTTTATAATTTTCACTAAATTAGAATGAAAATAAGCAAAGTTTAGTACTTATCCACAACATCAACTAATTAATTAAACAAACTAATAAAAACCCATTAATTATAAGTATAGAGGCACATGGATTGGTCTTTCTTTAGTGCTTGGACAACTATAATGATAAAGATGAAAGAAATTAAAGTGCAAGAAGGGAATATTGAATATTTAATATTAAAAAACACAAACATGAACATTCATTGTTTCTAGTCACAAAATTTGAAGCACAAACAAGAAAAAGAAGACACATACTCCTATAAATCTTCATTAGTAATTAAACAAGCACTTGTTCTTTTTTAACACTAACTAAAAGATAGAGTAAATTATTGGAGAAAAAGGAAATAAACCATATTTTATTTCAACCATACTGGAAGCTACAAGAGAAAATGTTTATATACTTAGAAAAAGTAATATAGTTTTTCTCCATCCTATAACTATATATACTTCTTCCAAAAAACATTTTCCTACAAAACACAAACATTATAAACTCTATGTATAAAATCAAACATTGATAGAAATTTAATTACCTTAGTACATATGATCTCTTGATCCTAATATACCCTTCTTTTATTCATCAAATCTCACCTTCTTTTTTTTTTTTTTGAAAAATCTCAATAAGGTGGTCTAGGATTTGCCCAAGCATATGCATCATGATTCAATTGTCCACCATTTGATAATAAATTTGGGGTAAAATTATAAATAGGTAATGATGATGGATCAGGTAATTGATCATGTTGTTGTTGTGGCCTTCCATCACTTGAACCTAAGGTTGGAGGCGAATTTTCAGCTGGTACTTGTGATTGGCTGGAGCGATCGCCTCCAACCTCTTCCTCTTCTTCTAGTGGCAACCTTTCATAGGTTGCATTAGAAAAAGTTGCAGCTATAATCATTACTGGGCCCGCAGCAATTAATGGCCCAACAATACTACCACCAACCACTTGTCCTTGGCCACCGGCCAAATAGACAGTTAACCCGGTCGAGCCAGGAGGGGCTGGACCGGGTAAAAAAGCTCCGGTCAATGATAAAATCTCGAATCTTCCTTGTAGAACAACAGCACCTGGAGATGATGGTTGTCTTAGGGTTACATTTGCAACTGAGCCATTCCCACTAAGTACACAAACGCCACGTTGGCGCCTCCTCGCAAATTGTGCAATACAATCTGCGACATCTGTCCCTCCTGCTACCTCCATGACGTGGCTCCGAAGGGCATTAGGGCTATCCCGGGTCACAAAAATTGGTGGTTTGGGCTTGTTCTTGGATCCTGGTGGACGACCTCTAGGTCTTCTATTACCAACCTCAACCGCGCCTTCTTTAGGCTCATGATCACCATTTTCTCTATCATTATCTTCTTGATTTTCACCACTACTCCCACTCGAAACCTGCTTCGTTAGAAGCATAGGTGGGCAAGATCCTGACTCGAGCCCGGACATGCCCACCTGACCACCCCACCAATTAGCCATAATTGCAAAATGTTAGCTCAAACTCTAGATTTTGCTTTTTTTTTAACCTAAATAAGTTGAACCTATCTTGAAGAATCTCTACTTCTTGTAAAGATAAAATTAGGGTTATATATGGAAAGCTAGAATTAGCAAATTTTTTTATTTTTTTTTAAAAGAACAAAAAAAATAAAAAAGTGAAGATCTAAATTAAGGAACAAATGCAAATTAAAGAAAAACAGAAACTCTGGACAGAATCAAACCCAAAGGAAAAAAAAAAGAGAGAATAAAGCACACATAGAGATTGAAAAAACTAATACTAACAAAGTTTATATTACATAGTATATTATATGTCTTTATTTATTTTTTTTGGTTTTAGAAAAAATAAAAATACCATTACAAAAAGTCTAAAGGAGAGAATTATGAGAAGGGAGTAAGTAAGAAATGATTTTAGAGAGTTGATGGATTTTTTTCTTTATAGAAGTTTCTCATCAAGTAGGGGTGTTTTTTTCAAAAAAAAAAATAAATAAATGTATATATATTTGTATATAAAAATTAGGGTTTCTTGAAGTCTCTTTCCATAGAGTCCAAAATTGTGGGGTCGCATGCGCGTGGGCAGGTGGCATTGTGGGAAGCACGTCGCTATCTCTTGCCCCCACCGTATTCACACTCGGTAAAAACTTATCTGCATTGAATCTTACTAATTTATCGTAATAATATATCGTGAAATTTCATGAATGAATTTATTGAGAATAAAGTATATATTAATATTATTTCGTGAAGATTTATGTTAGTCGCGCCATGATCGAGTTTATGCTAAATTAATAGATGTGTAAAATATATTTAATATATATATCACCCGTTTATAGTTTTCATATGTTATTTATTTTATTAATTCATTTAGTCATAGATTAACATGATTTGGTAAAAGCATCAATACATACTATTCAAAATATAGGTGTTTTCACCTGAATAAATGAGAAATTTATGCTATAAAAATATTTCTTCTACCTATTTCAAATAAACTAGCTTAATGAAAAATTCGGAAACATATTCTCAAAGAAATACTGAGAATATGCATTGAACATTTTTTTCTTTTTTTCACTATTCAATCAAAATATTTATGTTTCTTTTTATTTAATAATTAAACGTCATTTTATATATATATGCTAATAGTTTAAAGAAATTTAATATCGCAAATCATGTCTGGCATGCTAACGAATAATTTATATTATTTTCATTATAAACTCATTTTTACAGAGATAGTTATCTACTGATATCGTTTAGATGACCTAAAATCTACAACAAATTAAAAGTTCACATAATTTTGTATGTAAGTTTAAAAATTTTAACATATATTTACTGATAATATAAAAATATTTACAGTATTTGTGTGTTTAATCTATTATAATAAGTAACCTGTCTTATTTAAGTATTAACTAATGTCACTTATTCTTTTATGAATAATTACTCTTAATTGTTTTCTAATGCCAACTGTGTACGGTTTAGTTAACGACTTTGTCTTTAGCCTATTCAATTATGGATATGTAATCATTGATGTTATTAATAATAATATATTTTTTTTAAATTATTAATTGAACAATAGTATAATTTGTTTTGGTAGGTAGTATAGAATAATATATGGTTGAATATAGTAAAAAAAGAAAAGAAGGCAAAATGCTCACATCAACGTAATATAAAATGGTACTATTATAAAAACATATATATGTACTAAATTGAGTTGTGAAATTTAATTGGTGGACTTTGCCATAATGGATAATATTTTTTTTATATTTATTGGACAAATTAATTAAAGTAGCACGAGAGAAAAATCTACATAAAATAAACCTTGTTGTTTTCTTTAAGTTGTTAGATTTTCAATCTAAATAGTGTTCCATTAATTTGGGACCTTCCAGGTGGTATTTGCTTCTATGTTCAAATCAAATCTTTAGTGTGTATATTAGCCATAATATAAGTGTTTACATGTCTAGTTAAACAACAATTAAGGTTTTGTCAAGTTGTTTTGTTACAAATTCTAACTATCACAATAAATTGATCATTAAATTTTGATAATTCTAACAGATTGTCATAAACGTTAAAAATATCAACAAAAGAAATCAAGTTGATTCGATATTCAATTTCTTTTCCTTTATCAGATTTCGATAAATATCTTATTCTTCTCTACATATATCATCGCAAGAAATATAAATTTGTTAACGAAGAACACAAAAGGTATTAATCTTGACTTGACTTTGGTTAAGTTTTTCCAATGTGGCATTAATTATCCACACGTGTACTAGCCTTCAAAATTGCCAGCACAATTGTGAAATTAATGCCAATGTTCATGTGGCATAAATAAAAATTAGTTGGAAGATATTTATTACGTATAAAAATATTTACAAAATACTTAATATTGAAGTATATACATTGCACATACGAGAGCGATTGTGAGGTGTTAAAATATACTGTTAATAAATGTATATTGCGACATATAATTAAAGTACGGAGTATATATTTTGGTTAGCTATAGTTACTGAATTAAAAAAATAATCTTTACAAAATTCAAGTACCTAAAATAAGTTGATCATATTTGATATAAATCTCGTATCTACACTTATATATTATGTTGATACAGATATAACACGAATTTTAAAGAGTCTGCGCAACATATATATTAATGAAAAGATTCTCCTCCTGTTATATGCACCAATTGTTTTGTCTGTGTTGTGAACCAAGATAACTCTATAAGGTTATATGGGCTAGACGTGGTAAATAAGACTGATTCAGTTGATATTATTGGGTCGAGTAAAATGTTGGAGAGTTTTATATGGGATCCAGGCCCAATTAGCTATTGTTAAAAAGGTCTAGAGATTAGAAAGAACGGTTAGGCAAATTATGTCGAAGCTTTGGCCTTCAGTTATCTTTCATCCCCTTTGTTTGTTCTAGTATCTCATCCCTTTCTAGTTACCTTCTTCTATGCTAATCTCTCCTTAGTTAACGTACTATTACTTTTTAGTGCATATATGTTTGTAGTAACTTGTATTTAGCATAACAATATATATCAGTGTTTGTATAGGAAATCAGATTTGTTTCATTGGTGCTTTCATCCAAAGGTCTTCAATGGAGGACCAGATATCTCGAACAATTGAAGATTCATGGTCGAAGAATCTCGCTGAAATTCGTTCAATGTTACAGAAGTTGGTTGGAAAAGTTGCAACTGATAGGTGCCAAAACAATGTTACGATGAGAAAGGAGATCTATCTCCGGCATTATCGATGTTTCGTCATAAGTATGCTTCAATAAAATTTGGACGATTCAGTGGTGATAATCCAAAGGCATGGATTTCCCAGGCTGAACACTGCTTTGAATTCTATGAAATTGCAGAAAAGTATAAGTTATCTCTCACCTCATTGTATCTCGATGGGGAAGCTTTGGAATGGTATCGATGGCTTTTCTGGAACAAGCAATTGGCAGATTGGAAACACTTTACAGCGAAGGTAATAATTCGATTTTGAAAACGGCATCTCGAATCACAAAAATGTCACTCAGCTAATAGTCTGCAAGTATCTTCTATGATTGACTGTAGTTTTGAGGATGTCTCGTCGGGATATGGTGACTTTGATGTACTTGAGTCAAGTATTGCATATGTTTCTCCACAATGGAGTGATGTAACCAATTCACCTTTGTCGCAAAGTAGTGACGAGCAATATGAAGGCAACAAGAAAATCCATGTGCCCAAGGTGTTTGATGACTTGTCTGAAAGATCCAAAGACGCAAATTTCGTTGATATATCCTGCAAGCTTAGTCAACATGAAGTTGAGGATCCACACAAAGTGTGTAAGTTGACAATAAGAGATACTACTAACATATTTTTTCCTAATGATCTGACATATTTTGTCTCTCCTACTGCTGAGGCAACTGATTGTGAAAATGATGTTAAAAGTGAAAACAAGAATGATGAAGAAGAAATTGTTACCATCAGAGATGGAAAAATTTACCCTCAACATGGACTCGGGCTTGCTCAATGCTAAAAGAATATGTCTTCAATTCCTTCAACTTGTAGTTATCTTGTCACGATCCAGATCATCGTGATTGGCACCCACACTAACCCTCCGGTGGGAGAACCACTACTACAACACAACTACACAACTTAACCAAATACTACGCATTTAAAAATACGAAAGCAGGTTTAAATGACTATAAAAATAGAGTCCCTATAAACTCCAAGGTTTTAACAAACAACTAACCAAACTAAATGTGGAAGAACAACCCCTAGAACCTGAAAGTCATTATACCAAAACTCTACTAACGACAAGTCTAAGAACAAAGGGAAGAACCCCGAAACTAAACAAACACCTTAAATAAATAGTATGAGTCAGAAAAGAATGAACTTAAACAAGAGAGATCCATGGCAGCCTGAAAGAGCTGGCTCACCCTTAAATCCAGTCACAATCAATAGTCACGTAGTTGAGATATAGCAATAGTCACCTGAAGATACCCTGTACTCAACAAAGAACAAACAAGTGCAGTATCAGTACACAACCACAGTGTACTGGTAGGATCACACAACTATTCGAATAAGTGAAACACATGCAAGTAACCACAACATTATCAAACAGGCATATACCGAACATATACAATATTAGTCATCTTTTCAGGATCAATTCCACGTTCTCAATAATACACATTGGTTATCATTTTAGAACAACAAACAGTCTTTTAATCTCAATCACCATTAGATATGAACGTAATCATCACAAGTAGATACACAAGACAATTCAATGGTCCTCTCATGGAACCCAATTCAATGATCCTCTTATTGAACCCAAACCCAAATTGTTAGTGTACCGGTTCGTGGTACCCGATCCAATGTTTATGCCGAAACGTAGCAACCGATCTCATATTTATGCCGAAACATGGCAAGGATCCCATATTTATGCCGGAACGTGGCAACCTACCAAGTTAGTGTGTCGGAACGTAACACACGATCCATTCAACAAACCACAATCACAATCACAATGTATATTCTCACAATTATACAACAAAGGGTGATTCATGGCATACAATTATTCAATTATCCTCATTTACGATTAGGGTGATCAATAATGCAACATTCACATACATACATGCATTATAGTGAGCAATTATAAACATATATCACACCAACATGAAATCACAACCATCACCTACCTTAAATCCAAGCTTGAATCCCCTAAGGTGCTTGAATCTTCCCTTTCCGGATTCTTCCCGCTTGTTTGTGGTCTAAAAACATACAATTAACTCAAGGATCAATAAACGAGGCCTAATTACCCGGATTTTAATCAACATTATCAACCCTAGGCCAACCCAAGATCCCGTCACCTAAATTAGGAATTTTTCCACCATTCAAACAGTTCCAAAAACCCTTTCCCAACAATAATCACCCAAGAAACCAAGTTCTATGGATCAAAAATTGGATTCGGGGAGTGAAAATCTTACCTTTAGCCTCAAGAATGGTGGAAAACTGTCAAGAAAACCCCTGGGGTCGTTCCTTAGCTCTCAAAGTCGAAAAGTTCAGAATAAAATGATTTTGGGGTTTATTTCTAACTTTAATTCGCGTTTGTCCTACTATGGTGGGACCCATCCCGCTACGGCGGCATGCACGGAAAAAGAATGCTGGAATTTGAATTCCAAGCCCCCATTTCACAATACACCTTCAACACTTAACATTCAAAAACTACACGTTTACGCTAAGATCAATTTCAGGAGTTCTATTCACCCGAATTCAATTTCGTAAAGTTGTACGGGTTCCTTAACGTCTTAGCTATCTATTCATATAATGAAAATCATAATTAAATCAATTAGTTGTTACCAGATTCCCTAGAATTTACTTATTCTGATTTCGTCCAAATCTGGATTAGGTTAGGAAATTCCAAGTTACTACCAAAAGTTTTCTGACCCCAAATCTTTCTCCATTGGCTTTTCTCTAACGACGGAATCAGGTCATTACGATAGATATCAATTTACCCATCACTCATCCCCGAGTGATCAACTAGGGAAGACTGGCTAAAGTAAGGGTAGTATCTAAAATGTCTAATTACTGAGGTTACTTGTCTCGCATGTCCTTAGCTTTCGGACATCATGATCAAGAATTTCAACCGATTCTTTTTCATACAGAAGGTCTTTTAATTTCTAACAAAACTGAGTCACACTTTATACCTTCGTCCCCAAATCAACCAATTGAATACCTATACATACTTCCATACAATGCCTTAATGAAGTCATCACAAAACTCGAGTGATAATTATTGTTGTATGTGCACTTACTAACAACAAAGTTATTCCCTATAACAACCAAAGTTGATCGCACACATGTCTGCAACATGTTGTCAAGGACTTTGACACGAATATCAGGGCGAATCCTTTCTCACATAACCATGATAAAATCCTAACTCAATACTTGCTACAATTAGAAGTGAACCTGAATCGACCAACACACACTTATAATAACCAAACAATCATAGTTCTTAACACATCTCCATCTCACAACATAAATTTCTATGAGTTTAAGTTAGAAAATTAATCTTTAGAGATCAGATACTCATCGAGGGATATGTTCAAGCATACAACCCTCCAACAACATTATCGAAATGCTAGATTTAGAAATTGTAGATTACCTCTTAAGAACAGTAGAATTGGACCCAATGATCCTCACATTTATCCACACACAATCAGTACATGACCTCGACAACTAGATGAATATTATGATTGTCGGACAATCATAATTACACATGGTAACTCTTCTATGAACTCTCATAAGCAAGGTGGTACATGTAAAACCACTAAAATACTTTAACAACTCCAAGATAACATCACATAAGTCGTCTGAAATAACCACGTCTTCCCAAATCATCCCACTCAACCAAGAGAACATCGCAGGATCAGTACACCTGATCCACCACTAGGGATCCACCCATAAAGTGAAGACACGCGTGGGCTTAGCTAGTGAATCATACTCACAACCATCATGAACACTTCCACCATTTACCTTAATCTAAACCAACACTTTTAAATGAAACCCTTTCATAGATATTTTAACAATCAAAAGTAATAAACTTTACTACTCAAACCAAGTGTAAATTATTTCAAAGGTTCACTACTTGATACAATTGATCATTCCTCACCTTACAAATTCGTACCTCAACAAACATATCACCACGAATGTAGACTTACAATGAAAACTCTGAATTGTACTCAATCGTATAACACAATCCCCTTATCTATCAACATTAGCTTATACCTTAAAGATTTTTATGAAATCATGGATCTTCGCTTATCATCGATCACATTTCCATCGATCTTACAATATCTTTCACTAACAATTCAATCGTACTCATTACTAACCTCAAAAACAAAAATAAAGCACTTATCATCACGCTCAAGCTAATGTCTGCACAATCCTTTCAAAGTCTTTTTCAATAGTTTTTAACCCATCTAATGGATCCATGACACTATTACCATAGTCACAACAAAACAATGAAATCACGTGTCTCTAAAACGAATTATCTACCCCTATGAAGATACATCTTTAGCCTTAAGAATCTAATAAAATATTCTTGCTCTCGCCTCTCTCTAAACTCTGTACTATATTCTACTATATTTTCCTTCATTATAATTCTATCTTTTTACCATTCTATTCTAGTGGTGTCCTACCATCTCTTATAACTTTTTATACAACCACGTTACCCACCAAATATTAGAAAACCACAACCTTAGGTACTCGTAAGTCGTAATTACTATACAAAATTCGCTTAACCAACAATCTTATTATATAGTTGCATCCCATCACAATCCATCGTGAACTCTTACTACCATTATGCTCAATCAGCCCTAACTATCACTATGAATTCAATCTTTTCATCAACATGACACATAAAACTCAGGTATACTCATCAAATTTAAAGGACTAACCCAATCCTGGTATGCACTTTCTTACTAAAATCTTCAATTTTCTTCACCCAAGTATACTCAATGGAACTTTCTTTATCCATAAGTTTGTCATTGTGGTATTAATCCACTCTCTTATGGATTAAGATAAAATCACGAGTCATCATACTACCCTTTTTTTTCTTAACAAACAAGATAGGAGTACCTCACTTGGAAACACTAAGACGGATGATTATCAAGAAACTCTTGGATTTAAGCCTTAAGCTCTCTTAATTTTGCTGGATCCATACGATACGGAGGGATGAAAATGGGGCAAGTGTCAATTTTCAAGTCAATGCAGAAATTTATATCTCTATATGGAGGCATACCAGACAATTCTGTATGAAACACTTCCTTAAAACTCATATACCACAGGAATAGACTCAATAGAGGGAGACTCAACATCAACATCCCAAACATGAGCCAAATAAGTCCAACAAGTCTGCCCTACCAATTTCATAGCCCGAATGGAGGATATGATCTCAGCTAGTTTAGGCTTGTACACCCCTTCCCACTCTAATCTTTCCTTATCGGGGATTTCTAGAGTTACCGACTTAGTATTACAATTAAGCCTGGTATAATAAGGGGACAATCAAGTCATGCCTAAGATTATATCAAGTCAGTCATATCCAGCATAACCAAATCAACCGAAATCTGAAAATCCATAACCACAACAGGACAAAACGATACACATGAGTGACTATGACGGACTCTTCAACTGGGGTAGAAACATGGATTGGGGCATCAAGTATATCACAAACCACATCAAATCTCAAGGGAATTGAACTAACACGTACAAATAAGTAGAACCCAGACCACACAAAATAATAGTCATTCGGGCACAAACAAGAGTAGCACTAGTGACCACTGTATCACACACCTCAAACTCGGTTTTGCCCGAAAAAGCATATAACTGATCCCTGTCATCTTGACGGGCAACCTCATCGCCTGGATACACTACTCTTCTACTTGCATTACCATTTCCCAAGCCTCACTGATTTCCTCCGCATATGTCCAAGTTCTCCATAATTTTAACACACCTTATAACTTACATTCAATTGATGAACACTGAATTAGATCGCGGGGGTTAGTTCGGGTATGATTCGGGTCCCATAATTGTGACTAGCAGAAAACATGGAAGACTGGGCTGAGATTCTGTCTTGCCCTGTCCCTCTCTGGCGGGAGAAATCCCGCACTGGCGGTCTCGCCTTGGCGGGAAAATCCCGCCCCAGCGGCCATAACGTAAACATAATCCCTACCAACAATTTATGGGGTTCCCCTCTTTTCTATATTTCCCGGCTATAACTAGGCATTTAAGAAAATCCCTTTAGCTAGGACAATCATTGTTTACCACATGGTCAACCCAACGAAGTACGCATTTTAGAATCATTTTACATTGTTTCAAATAACCTTAGGATACATTCAGACTCTCACACGGTTATTAGTTGGTCACAACGCACGTCCAGATTTCTCACTTACGAACCACATCGTAATTTATCTAGACCCTTGCACGTAATCTCGTGATGACTTTCTTTTCACAATAAGTTTCACGACACTCAAGCAGTTACAACTTATAGAGAAGTCTAAATTCTTTAATTAGTTCATTCCATAGACGGTCGTTACTAATCATTTATGCCTTATACGGCTCCCTAAGGTCAAAAACCAATTGAAACCTCCTCAGTTCCCAATTAACTTATTTGTGTCCCTTCAGCCGGAACTACGACGTCTAGTTCACTTCGTTGAGATATCAATTGGAATCAGGAGATACCAATTGGACTCAACTTATACCACACGTGACAATAATAGTTAGCGATCCCCATAAAACTTCTAATTTCAATCATAGAACTTGGTCGAACCCAATTCTTAACCGCCTCAACCTATAATTGATGGTAACCAGACCTTAAATTCATTTTAGAGAAAATCGATGCACCTTGCAATTGGTCAAAAAGGTCATCTATCCGAGGAAATGGATACTTGTTTTGAATGGTGACCATATTCAACTGTCGGTAGTCTATACACATCATCTCTTGCTAGTGATAGTGTTACAACTTTTGTTGCTCTAGTTCAGACCATAGAGTGAAGGAGGAAAGATACCAATTTGTATCACCCAGATACCAATTGAATTCAAGTCATAGCACGATGGAGTAAAAAGAAGTGAGTTTTTTCCTAATATCCTATAGCCTCTCGAAGAAAAGTACGGACGTCATCGTACCGTTCCGCAAGACTCTACTAGACTCGTTTTGGTACAATGTGATCAACGAACATAGGGCTCTGATACCAACTTTATCACGATCCAGACCGTCGTGATTGACACCCACACTAACCCTCCGGTGGGAGAACCACTACCACATCCCAACTACACAACTTAACCAAATATTACGCATTTAAAGATACGGAAGCAGGTTTAAATGACTACAAAAAAGGAGTCCCCAAAAACTCCAAGGTTTTCACAAACAACTAGCAAAACTAAATGCGGAAGAACAACCCCTAGAATCTGAAAGTCATTGTACCAAAACTCTACTAGTGACAAGTCTAAGAACAAGGGGAACAACTCTGAAACTAAACAAACACCTTAAACAAATAGTGTGAGTCCGAAAAGAATGAACTTAAACAAGAGAGATCCATGACAGCCTGAAAGAACTGGCTCACCCTTGAATCTGGTCACGATCAATAGTCACTTAGCTGAGGTCTATCAATAGCCGCCTGAATATGCCTTGTACTTAATAAAGAATAAGCAAGTGCAGTATCAGTACGCAATCATAGTGTACTGGTAGGATCACACGGCTATCTGAATAAGTGAAACATATGCAAGTAGCCACAACATTATAAAACAGGCATATACCGAACATCTACAATATTAGTCATCTTTTCAGGATCAATGTAGCATTTTACGTTCTCAATAATACACATTGATTATCATTTTAGAACAACAAACAGTCTTTCAATCTCAATCACTATTAGATATGACCGTAATCATCACAAGTAGATACATAACACAATTCAATGGTACTCTTACGGAACCAATTCAATGGTCCTCTCATGGAACCCAAACCCAAATTGTTAGTGTACCGATTTGTGGTACCCGATCCAACGTTTATGTCGAAACGTGGTAACCGATCCCATATTTATGCCGAAACTTGGTAATCGATCCAAGTTAGTGTGTCGAAATTTAACACCCGATCCATTCAACAAACCACAATCACAATCACAATGTATATTCTCACAATTATACAACAAAAGATGATTCATGGTATACAATTATTCAATTATCCTCATTTACGATTAGGGTGATCAATAATGCAACGTTCGCATACATACATGCATTATAATAAGCAATTATAAACATATATCACACCAACATGAAATCAAAATCATCACTTACCTCAAATCCAAGCTTGAATCCCTTAAGGCACTTGAATCTTTTTTTTTTTGGATTCTTTCCGCTTATTCGTGGTCTAAAAACATACAATTAACTCAAGGATCAATAAACGAGGCCTAATTACCCGAATTATAATCAACATTATCAACCCTAGGCCAACCCAAGATCCCATTACCCAAATTAGGTATTTTCCCACCATCTAAATAGTTCCAAAAACCCTTCCCCAACAATAATCACCCAAGAAACCAAGTTCTACGGATCGAAAAATGGATTCGAGGAGTGAAAATCTTACCATTAGCTTCAAGAATGGTGGAAAACTATCAAGAAAACCCCTGGGGTCATTCCTTAGCTCTCAAAGTCGAAAAGTGCAGAATAAAATAATTTTGGGGTTTATTTTCGACTTTAAGTCGCGTATGTCCCGCTATAGCGGAACCTATGTCGCTATAGCGGCAGCCATCCCCCTACGGCAGCATGCACGGAGACAGAATGCTAGAATTTGAATTCCAAGCCCCATTTCACAACACACCTTCAACCCTTGACATTTAAAAACTACCTGTTCACGCTAAGATCATTTTCGGGAGTTCTATTCTCCCGGATTCAATTTCATAAAGTCCTACGGGTTCCTTAACGTCTTAGCTATCTATTCATATAATGAAAATCATAATTAAATCACCCAGTTGTTACCAAATTCCCTAGACTTTACTGACTTCGATTTCGTCCAAATTTGGACTAGGTTAGGAAATTCCAAGTTACTACCAAAAGTTTTTTGACCTCAATTCTTTCTTCATTGGTTTTTCTCTAACGATGAAATCAGGTCGTTACATATCCCAACCTTATAACTAGAGGTATAACCAGTAGACTTGGCCATGATGTGATTCTCCAGATTTTGAATCTTTTTCCACCTGATCAATTTTGCTTAGAGTTTCCATTTGATCCTGGCACTAGTTTACTTACTATGTTCAATTTGAAATTTTGTGTTGCCTCAAGTGACTTGGATCATAATGAGCTCGTTATATTAAGTTTGAGAAATTCTTGCAGTTGTATATATACTGGGCAGGGAAGAAATTTCTATGGTTTCTTATTGTCCAAATCAAGAGAGAATGTTATAGAGGAGAAAACAAAGGTACCTCAAGAATTCGCTAAATGTTACTCCAAGCAGTCACCAATTAATCTGGTCAATAGAGTTCTTAAACTCTTGTGTGCTATGTTTGATCTAGTTTATAAATCAAGGGATGAGTCGTGCTATATTCACTTTAATCCTGAACAATATCTTGATTATTGTGCCTTTCCTTTTGATAGTATGGTAAATCATTTTGTCTCTCTATTTGTACAAACTTTTCAACATCGGCTGTGAAGATCACTTCCAAAACCACATTTCTTAACATTACTATTGGATTTCCTCACCCAAGTTGAGCAATCTGTTGAAATAGCAGAAGAACCCGACTCTGATATGCTTGTCATAATCGGTGGGGTTGATTACAAGACAAATGCTAGTCTATACGTTACAAACTTAAGTAGTAAAATGTAGCCCGTAGCTACTGCACTTGCTGCAATATTACATGAGTGGAAGGTATTAAAGTTAAGAAATAGATTTAAGATAAAACTTCAAGTTGTGCACCAAATTGGTTATACGTTCTATGGTATCATTGATATGGTCAATTTGGTTGTGCCCCATAAATTACATCATGGCTTAGCTGCAATGGAGAAACCTTGTGGAGATAGATCTTCTAAAACTGTTCATCGGTACTCTAAGGTGGACAACTTTAACTTTGATAGGTCGGAGCATGTTAATAAGTATCACCTACACCATATATCAATTGATAGAAAAGGAATTGATGTGCTTAGCTATATCAGTGAGTTTCTGGTTGTTAATATGTCAAATGTTCCTCGTGTTGCTGCCAGTAATGTTTCTAAGATCGAAAGAATTATATATGGAAGTTTGAGTGATATCATTAGGTGCTTTACTCGTTTGCACATATATGAAATTATTACACATCTTTGTCATGTAAACTTGTGCAAGACTGATGAAGTCAATTCTAGAATCCTCCAAGCTGCCAACCAAATCTTGATACTGTTCATAAAGGTTTTCGCTGGTAATATCCACCAAATTTATAATACTCCAGATTATTCGATGAAGTTTACGGACATGAACCTTGAGGACAAGGGTCTTTTGCAGGGCAGGAGTATTGTTGTGAAATAAGATAACTCTATAAGTCTATATGGGCTAGACGTGGTAAATAAAACTGATTCAGTTGATATTATTGGGCCGAGTAAAATGTTGGAGAGTTTTATATAGGATCCACGCCCAATTAGCTATTGTTAAAAAGATCTAGAGATTAGAAAGAACAGTTATGCAAATTATGTTGAAGCTTTGGCTTTCAGTTATCTCTCATCTCCTTTCTCTGTTCTAGTATCTCATCAATTTCTAGTTACCTTCTTCTATGTTAATCTCTCCTGAGTTAGCGTATTATTACTTTTTAGTGCATATTCTAGTAGTAACTTGTATTTAGCGATAACAATATATATCAGTCTTTGTATTGGAAATCGAGATTGTTTCATTATATGTGTTGTGAACGCAGATGGTCCCTGAACTGTTGTGCCTGGGGCTAAATTACGTAGAGGCCCAAGAATTAGACAGCCCAATACTAAATTGGCTTGGGATCCAGGTTGAATAGATTTTATATGGTTGTCATCTGCGATTTTGGAAAATAATGTGTATTATGAAGAAACTGTATTTTCCTCTCATCTTCTTTCTAGAGTCTTAACTTATCATCCTCGTTCTTATCTCTATCTTTAGTTACTTGTTATTGCAGTACTTCTCTTTGTAATTCAAGTGTTGTTATTATAATTTGGTTATCAATGAATATAATGTATTTGTATTTGTATTGAGAATTTGGATTTGTTTCATTGGTGCTTTCATCCAGAGGTCTTCAATGGAGGACCAAATATATCAAACAATCAAAGATTCAATTAAGGTCATGACGGATACTTTGTCAAAGGATCTCACTGATATTCATTCAATGTTATGCGAGTTGGTTGGAACCCTTATTATGAGTAAACCTGGAACTGTGGAATTTCAATGATTTTTTGGTGAGAATGCAGAGTTATGGATTTCTCAGGCTGAATGCTACTTTAAATTTTATGAGATTACATAAAACCACAAGTTAGATCGATGGGATAGCTTTACAGTGATATCAATGGCTTTTCCAGAACAAACAGTTGGCGGATTGAAAATATTTTACTGAGAAAGTGTTGATTCGTTTTCATAAATGCCATCTCGAATCGCCAAAAGAAAGCTTGTCAAATCTTCAGGAATGGAGCAATATAACCATTTCATTTGTGCTTCAAAACTATGAGGAGAAATTTGAACGCAAAAGAAAAATGGATGCGCACAAGGTGTTTGACGAAACGTTGTCTGGTTACTTTCCCACATTATTTGTTGAGACACAATCAAACACTCCAATTGAAATGGTTAGTGAAGAGGCTACAAATATTAAAAGTATTGTAGTCCAATTGTTCAATGAGCATCCCCAAAGAGAACTGTCAGAGAGGTACGTTAATGCAATTGATCTTGATTGTGGCTCTAATGAACAACACACTCATGAAATTGAGACCTTGGAAGGTGTGATTTCTGCTAACGAAATAATACCTTATGCAAAGTGTGGCAACTCTCATGGGGGAGAAGAACATGATGAAGGTAATTTACTGAAACGTTAGTGCGACTACCTTCTTTGTCCATGTTCAAGGAATTGCATCAAATCTCACTTATGGGGGAGAAGAACACGATGAAGGTAATCTACTGTTGAACCTTAGTGTGACTACCTTCGTTGTTCATGTTCAGAAAATTGCATTAAAATAAGAAAGAATTGCTTACTTGTGAAGTTGTATAATTGGGAGCATGTAGGCGGTGTTAAAATGAATGTTACAAGCAGTGGTAATGTGATAACTCCTCGTGCAACTTACAAGCTATTTTGGAACATTATATTGAGGTTTTCTCTTTATGGCCTTCATACTCACCTTGAAGAACAATACATGCATGATTTCTCAATTGAGATATGTTGGGTGTGGAATGACATGGTGCTACTCTAGATATGCTTATATAATTATTGTCATGTGTTGGGTCGATGGGCATCAGTTTTTACAAAGATGAGTTCATTTGCTACATATACAAGGATTGCATGCAATAATTTAATGATGCTTTGTTTTTGGGTGAAAATTTCTAATTCAACCATAATAATGTGGCATCAACAGAGTAATAGTTTGGCTTTATCTACTATTAATAAAGAAGGATGGAAGAGAAAGGTAAACAAATCTCTTAAAGCTTGAACATGGGCTGCAATATCTCAACTTAATAGAAGAGACTAAGTTTGAAGATGAAAATGCCTATTATGTTATCATTGCAAATAGGGTTGGTCGATCAAGTTTGATGCAAATTCACATATATCAATATTGCTCTTATTGGTGGAAGATGATGATTCCCATTGCTATATTATCATGACTGAAAATAGATGCGAAGAAGTTTCTAAGAATTGCTTACTTGCTATTAACAATATTGAGCAGATACCACTACAATTTATGCTTTACTCGAACCTTGAGGACAAAGTTCTTTTTGAGGCGTGGAGTATTGTTGTGAAAGCGGATGGTCCCTGAACTGTTGTGCCTGGGGCTAAACTATGCAGAGGCCAAGAATTAGACAACCCAATACTAAATTGTCTTGGGATCCAGGTTGAATAGAGTTTATATGGTTGTCATCTGCGGTTTTGGAAAATTATGTGTATTATGAAATTGTCTTTTCCTCTCATCTTCTTTCTAGAGTTTTAACTTCTCATCCCCATTTCTATCTTTAGTTATTTGTTATTACAGTACTTCCCTTTGTAATTCAAGTGTTGTTATCATAATTTGGTTATCAATGAATATAATGTTTATGTATTTATATTGAAAATTCGAGTTTGTTTCAGTCTGATTGATGATTTTTAACACAAAAAATACGTTTCTCATGATGTGTGGAAAAAAAAATAGTATGGTGTCAAATTGATACTGTCAAATGCACATGAAAGAAAAACGTGGCATTTTATTAATAGCTCATTATTTCACAAATTTATTGATTTGTTACTTTTTTTAATTCCTAATATGAAACATTATGAATTGAATAATAAAGATAAAATAGATATCGACCTTACCTCACTAAAACATAAGATAAGATAACATTGTTTTAAAAAAGTCATATAGTTTAATCTTTTGTTATGAGTGAGTTCATTGCTCATATGGTTACTTGATTATAATAATTATATAATAAAGTTTCTTATTATTATTTTGACGGGGAGACTATATTCTTCAAAGTTGAGTTATTTATCCCCACCCACCCCAACAATAAAAAAAAAGTAAGAAAAAAAATTGAATAGGTAAAACCTACAGAGTAAAGGCACTTTTAACGTTTAATTTTCAAAGTTTAAAATGACAAGATTAACATAGTTAAATGTCGCGGAAATACGTACCAACCTAACATTTATCACTTTGACAAAAATTGACATTTCAATATGATTTATATATAGGACTCATTTGTTTACATTAACAGTAGTATATTTAAATCTGAATGTATATTTAGATGATTAAAATGTTAAATTGTATATTTGAATTCTAAATGATTAACACCATTTGTTTTTTAATATTTGAATGTGCATGATTATTATTTTTTAAACATAATAAATATATCATTCAAATAAATTTAAATTTAATATAATAAAATTATTTTTTATTAAAAAACTAATATTTATTTTGATTAGTGATGTTGGAGATGGTTTGTAGTGGTGCTACTAGCTAGCAATAGTGATGATGATTTGTGACAGTGGAGGTGGTTAGTGTTGTAGTGATTATGATTGTCACGATAATGGTGATTATGATGGTAGAGGCGGATGGTAATAGGATTGACCACAATAGTAGTAATGGTTGATAGTGATGATAAAGATAGTGTGGCGAGGGTGTCATCAAAGTAGTATTCTTATCCATCCTATCAAATGAGCTTTTTTAGACTTGTGGCTTGTTCAATAAGGTATCATAAATTAGGATACCAATTAGAAGTCGATTCGAATAGTGAACAATTCAATTTCGTGACGATTAGTAACCAAACCAAATGAAAGCTACTTTTAGAGGAAATTTTCAATGCACGAGACAAAATTAGTTTCAAGTGTTCATACAATGGGTCAAACATTCAAAATCATGTTGTAACTAAACAAATATTATTTCCCTTACAATTATTGTTCAATGAAGCCGGCACAAAGACATTGGTAATACTAACTGATTTTCAACATTTTTCAGTTAAAAAAACTGTAGTTGTCATCAGCATAACATTGAAATATATGCTTACTATACACGTTTATAAACCAAAAAAATAAAAACAATTCTTTTGTCAAGTTTATACCACATTGCTTTCTGTATGATTTTTCAAACATATGACTAAAGATCTCTTCCGTTTCAAAGCGAACATGATATCATTCTGTCTTTGATGACTTGACACAACATGGTGCCACCTTTTACCGATAAGAATGGAGAAGATAAGATGCCAGTTCTAACTTCTATGTGTTGTGTTTTGTGGTGTGGCCAACCAATTTTAGTGATCCTGCCCCTCATCCATACATGAAATACATGAGAAACCTGCAAGAAAAAAAGCAAATGGAGATTACGAACCCTTCTATGTTTCATCTCCGTCTCTTCGGTTTACTGATTTATGTTTCCAGGAAACAATGAACTAATTATGTAATAGCCAGATTGAGTGCCACAGACCTAGTTCAGACAAAATGGCCATACCAAGACAGGCCAGATAACAACTACTCTACCACACCTCAATCCCAAAACTAGTTGACATCAGCTATATGAATCCTCATTATCCATGTCGCTCCATTTAAACTAGTCTCAAGATACTCCATTTTGTTCAATTTCTCGCTTAGTCTGCAAAATGACTTACTTCCTTGTAACTTTTAGGTTTCCTTACTGCTTAAACAAATTCATTAACTATATTTCCATACAGGACTGACCGACCAATCTCAAGGGGCCTTCTTTCATCTTACATTGTACGCATACTACGTGCACCTTCTGCTTCTGCTGAATGTGATCGTGTATAATCTTATTTTACCACACATACATCTTAACATACCCATTTTTTATTTTCCAACACTCATCTTGTGGATGTGGTTGACATTACGAGCTCAACATTCGCTCATTTATAGCATTGTTAGTCCTACAACTGTTTTATAGAACCGAGGTTTCACTTTGATAGGTTTCCTCTTATCAATAACACTCCAATGATACTTCTTGCAGCTATCTTTTTTAATTCTATGTTAGATCTTCATCTATCGTATTGTCATCCTGGATAGTTTTTTTTATAAGTAGAGATAAAACACCTGAGTGTAGATATTAGGCATCAAATTCCTGGTCTAATCTCATCTTAACTTCAGTTTTCTGATACTAGCTAAACCTGCAGTATATATATATATTCGTCTTACCTGCTGTATGTATATCTATCTTACTCCAACGTATCCTAAAATCAATTTTCTTCAATGCCTTTTTCCATAACCAAAGTTTTTTACAAACTTCTCGTTAGTTTATCAATTCATACAATATGGTCAGCATATCATGCATGCATCATGGATGTAAAATGGTTATACCCAGCTCTAATACATTGATTTAAATAGGTCTAATTTTTAGCATAGCCTCATAGATAGCCATCAATTGCCTCAATGATATCATCATGTCAGTAACTTCATTTGGCTTGTTGTAACCAATAGTCTCACTCTCATTAGCAATTTTGCAACAAAAAGTTAGTACCAAAAGAGAAAAGGTAACAGTGCAAGTTTACGTGGTTTCTCACTGTAGGGATATATAGTTAATACCAAAAGAGAAAGGGTAACAGTGCAAGTTTACGTATTTTCTCACTGCAGGTATATATATATATATATATATATATATATATATAGCAAGTCTTTGCATTCAGTATCTCATATAAAAAATGTGAACTGTAGAATCCAAGTAGAGATGCTCACCTAAATATGTAGTATATTAGGAAAAAGGAAAGTACGAAGTATCCAACAAGTTTGCACACTTTCTGATTCGATTTCTTCTCAAACACCTAAGAAAGTAAATGGACTGTTAGACTAGCATCTGATAAAAGGAAATTACGGGAAAACATAGCATATCCTATAAGTATGTCAGACACAATCCCAAACACACACGACATAACAACAATATATATCACGTGTGCTTACCATCTTGAACCGATCCATAGTTCCTGACATGATTCCCCTAGATGAATCCATCTCATTCCCCTAATGGAAATAATCCAAAAAAGAAAAAGTTAACAAATAGTGTACAAAAAAGATTAAAAAAATAGCTGCATTACCGAAAAAGTTAACCAGTAGTGTACAAAAAAAGATTCACAAAATTAGCCGGCTTACCATTCGGTCTAGCATCTTGTTGTGGGTCTCCACCTCCTCATGTATGTCACCTGTTAACTGACAAATATATTATCAATGCCTCGAAGAACATTTAAAATTACATAGCAGATATGATGGAACTCCAAAACTAATATCATTAGTGCTTAAGAATATTACACATGATATGACAACAGAAAGAACAGCTTTCATTTATAAAGCGCTGAGCATCATGTCATAACTTTTTTATGCACATATGCAACTTCAGTAGGAAAAAGTTTTACAAAAATGTAGCTTTCTCAGTGAAAGTAGCACCAGAAATTTGAGCATGAATGATTAGCCTCCAGAGGGTCAATAACACTGAGCACACATTGTTTCTCCAACTTCCTGATTTTCAGTGTCACTTGTATTTTTGGTGCAAGGAGAAAATACCAACGTTGTATTGATAGTTGGTAAAACTTGGTGGAAGATAATGTATGACTCAAGCAGAGTCACAAGCACATTTTGAACTTAATTTTTGTCACTTGGTGTTTATTAATGAAACTTTTTGACTAGTCAAGAACAAAACAGTAGCATCAGACAATGTGGTCCATAAGATAGCAATGAAACCTACCATGGACAGAAGCATGATGTTGCAGTTCAATGACAAACTGTTAGTGAAATTGTCATCATATTGCAGTAATACGTCAACCATCTGGGACCATCCTTTGCTGACACCTCACATAAGGACTGAGTGACAGCTCTTGAAGGTGAACGGAATTTTTCTCCTTAGTCAATGATATTATAAGTTTGTAATTAACAAAAATTCTAGGCACGACCACTTTGGTCAAGTAGATCAAAGATAAGATGCTATGTATATAGGCCATATTGCTCTTCAAAAGTTCTAGCTCTTCTTTTTCTTTTTTCCACAGCAATAATGCTCACCTTAAAGAGTTGTAGTGATAAATAATACACAACTGTTACTCTGCAGGTCCAATGACATCTAACTCAGAGAGTTGTAGTCATAAAAAATGTTCCTGAAAGTCATCGCTTCTTTACTTAAAGCGAAGAAGCGAGTGTTAGCGCTTCAAGTGTGAATTCACCACTTCATTGAAGTGTGTGTTTCAACAACGATGCGCAAAGTAATATCAAGGGGAAGTGGCCAGTTCTTTAGATCTCACTTTGAAGGAGTTGAACCAATATTGACATATTGAATACTGAATTTGTCACTACCTCCATCCCAATTTATGTGGTGATGTTTAATTGGGCACGGTGTTTGATAAAAAAGAAAGACTTTTGAAACTTGTGATTTTTATGTGATGGAGGGAGTATTTTGATTGCAATTTGAGCAATATACTGCTAAATTCATAGATGTTTGGTATTTTCCAATGTTGTGAATTGTGTACTTCATTTCAAAGAATCGTGTGGTTCAGTTCAAGTGTTTCACCTAAACCATAAAGAACCTTGTTGTTTTTGCACTTTACGCCTTTAAAAATAAAAGTTGATAAAACTTAGTTAGTGCACCAGCACCAAGGATCATGTACAACATAACTAGGTGGGCATTTGGTTTGAGGGATTACGAAAGTAGTCAATATAAAATCCTGCAGAGAATAATACAGTGTTTGATTGGAGGGATCAGGATATATATAAAAATAACCCACACAATACTAAAGCAACATTTGGTCGGGGTATAAAATAATGTCCGTATTAAGTGGTGCACAAATTTGTGCATTACTTATAAGAGTATTAAAGAAAAAAATATTCTTAAAGTAAGCAATTGCTGCATAATATTCCTTGTATTGCTATTCATCGCATAACAATACCTACATTATTATTTACCACATAACGACCTCTTTATTATTATGCGTCATACAATCAATCCTTGCATTATAAGAAAAAATTTGTTTGCATTATTAATTTACAATCCACAATAACTAATATGTGAACCAAACTCAAAAGTATTAACTTTTCATGGTTTTTGAAAATTCTGCTTAATTTCAAAGATAATGAAGCTTGGGCAGAAACCACAGCTACTCAATGGAGTATATGCTCTAAAACAAAGAGAGGACGTAATATAGAAAATGGGCGGAAAGAAGATAAATAAAATATTGCAAAACTTACTTTCTTTAAAAAGCTGACTCTGTCTTGTAAGCTATCCACAGCTTTGTCATTGTCTCGTTCATCAAGATCACGGGGATAGGAAGATGAAGCCCTTATACCACCTTCCTCAATACTATCATAGTTATCAAAGAGAGCAGCTCTATGGGCCCGATGATCCCTGTGGACCAAGAAGTTCAAATGAAATTTCTAAGGCCATGAAACAAGAATAACAGAGACTTCTGGATATTATGTGTTTGCAGGCAGTAAAGTAACTACATCTATTTATTTGCTATGTATCTCATTGTACAAGAGACACCTGCAAAAAGAGCATTCACTTGGCACATAAAAAATGAGATCATGATAACTGAAATGCAATTTTTTCATGTCTTCTATCTTCTAACCCCAGTCTAAGCTTCATTATATGTCACAATACACCCTCCAGATATCCAAATTATTTCTCAAAGTTACGCATTATGAAATCTATCTCAATGCATTTAAGCTGGCATCTTAATCCATCATATTGTCACAATCATGAATTATTCTTCCCAGGTATTTAGCCAACATCTCAACATTGGTAGGCTGGTCGTACGCATCTATTACAATATTGCTAATTGATTTCCTCCTTCAGACTAGACAAGTTCCTGTTTCAACACTCTTTGAAAGAAGCAATTCAGCTACTCTCAAGTATGTTCACACCAAGCTGTTCGACTAACTTCCATAGCAATGATTTAACATGAGCCAAGAAAGAACAGGGAAGCAGCAAATCGAAGCCACAACAACTATGTCAAACTGAAAAAGGTCAGATGAATGTGCCACTAAAATAGACAATCCCTCCATCCCAAGGTTCCTGTTTCCTTCTTTGATGTCTGAACATTGTTGCTTTTTCCACAGATAGAACTTTTCATTCCAAAACTACCCATAACTTTAAGGTAAAGGGCATAATTCTTGAAAACCTTTTATATATAAGGGCAATTGTGGACTCGACATGTAAATTTCCACTTCTTAATTTTGTGAAAGATTTAAAAGTGCCACTACTTATGATCTATGGAAGATACTATGAGCTGAGTGCAAATTCCACGTAAATCTTTGAATTTAAGAAAGAAATATGATATGACATTCACACTGACACCTGGCAGAAGGCTTGTGTCTCATGGTAACTGCGTCAGCAGAGGCGCCATATTATGACACATTTTTCTAGTCTCAGCAAAAACTCAACTTTCTTTAGTTGAAACCAAGGAATACCTTACCATTGATATAACATGCAGACAGAACAAACAATTTCCCTAAAGTTTCTCAGAGCTAATAAACTCCCAGTATGTATTTTGCTTAGCTATCCAACGGAGAAATAGATGATACAGAAATATTCACTAGTTCCATGATTTATAGAACTGGTAATCAAGCAGTCCTGGAAATGAAAGTTTATCACAGGAAGTGAGATCAAGTTTAAGTCACTTAGGGGATGAACCCAACAGATGATCTGATCTGGAATACTTGTTTGACAACTATTTTGGTAATAGTGGTATCATTAAAGCTACAAATCTTAAGACGAAAGAAACCCCTTCTCTGATAACTTGTTATTCAAAATTTCCTTTCAACACAGTAGAAATACAGGAACTAACTGCTGTTTCATTTCACAAATGTTGAAGTACCAATTCAGAGAACAAATTTTAGCATTTCTTGTTGATTAGAAAAGCAACTCCAAATTGCAGACAGAAAAATGGCATCCAAAATCACACTCTCAAGTTTAGAGCACTGGTTCAAAAAAACTTATCAACATAGCATAAACCTCAAAGTGGAGAGTTCAGCTCACTTAACGTATTTAACCTGTCCAGTATTTGAATCTAACATTCAGATATATTTTAACAACCCATCCATCCTATGTCAACTTTTATATTAAATCCTCTCTGGTGATTATTGCTGCTATTAATAATCTTGACCGAGTTATGTAAAAACTTTCATATTATCATTTCACCAAGTCAAGCACAATTAGAAAGGGAGCCAGAAATGCACCATCTATTTCTTTAACCTGAAATGGACCGATAAACATTCTATTCTTTCTTCAAGTTTAGTGGTTACGATATCATTGGGCGATCTTACGTGCAAACTAACTCTCCTTGGACAAGGGACTTCAAATCTTCACGGCATAGCCCCAACAATCGAACTGATCAAATTTGTTTGTCGTATTGAGATTCTTTTTTCATTTTTAATGTCAATTAACTTAGATGGAGAGTTATAACATCACTGTATTTGCTAAACCAATAATCCCAATAGCATTTGAGAATGTTAATGTCATGAGATAACCCAGCAATTTCCTACACAATTTTGAACTAACCATGTCCTTGAAAGGGGAAAAGAAAGAAGAACACAAACTACTCTTTCTATCTCATTTTATATGACAGAGGCACTATTTGGGGAGTCTTAACATTCTTTTTAATCAGTGTTGTCCGCTTAAGCCCTGAAGCAACGCACAAAACATGTTGAGCGGTTCGCCTCATCATCAAGGCTCTAGGACATACTTTTCCTTATCCATGAGCATAAATCCGAAGACGAGACACTAAACAATTGATATTTCACTTTTATCTTAGTTTTTTTTTTTCAATTTCTTTTTCTATATATATATATTTGTTATTCATGCTTATGATTATTAATCTTGGAGTACACATACACATTTGTATTTTTTTTCTCCATTTGTGCCTTTCTTCAATAAAGCTAACCTTTATTTGGGCTTAAAGCTCCAAAAGACCTTGTCTTTGTAAATTTTATTTCAACTTAAAATTTCAACTTAACTAATTAGTACATCACTATCACATTCACCAAAAATATTAGATACCTTGACTCTATTCATCATTCTTTTCCGCAATTACAATTGCACGACAATGCAGAAATACTCCAAATTGTGAATGCGTTTAACAGAGAATCGCAGAGACTGACTGACCTCCGATAACTCATTGCAGAAACCGCCGGTCACAGTTCTCGCCGGTGATCCGGTTGAAACTATGCATACACAACAATGGCAGATTCTAGAAGCCGGAAGTAGAAGTCTGTAATTGGAATCAGGAGTTGGACCAGCAATTGCAGATCTGGAAATTTTCAGAGGGAAAAATTGGTACTTTTTTGAGTGATAAATACAAATCGAATTGGAAATGTTGGGAAAAGCGACTGAAATTTGAGTTACAATGGCGATAGAAGAATATTGGACGTGTCGGTGAATAATAAAAAAATATACTATAGGTTATTATATTAAATTAATATACATTTGATATGAAAAATTAAGTGAAATATTGATTTTTTTTATTACCTAACATTCTATTACTGATGATAAAAAAAAAATTGTTGTCTGTATACCTAACTTAAATTTATTCAAATAGTGATATTTTATTTTATATGACGGTAAATGAAATGTTTCTTAAATAGAAAAGAAATGGTCATTTTAGATTTCTTATATGTAAAAATGAAAAATAGTTTATAAGAGTGTGTAAGGATTATATGGCTCTACCATGAGAATATCAATCTTAATCAGAGATCTCGAGTTCAATTCATATGCTTAGAAGATAATAAAGGGATGTTTGCTGTTTTTAAACACAAAACAATTGATCCTCTTTGTACTTGATTCACAACCAGCTTGTTATCGTTCATTAATAAAACTTTACCTTAACAAAAAAAAAAATTATGACAATACAGTTTGAGGGCAACCTTCCAGCTTCAGAATTCGAATTTAAAGATTTATAGGCACCCATACATCAGTGTTGCAAGAGCGATTTGTAATAACATACAGTGAAACATCGCCTCTCTACCTCCACAAAGGTAGAGATAAAGTCTGCGTACATCTCACCCTCCCAGACGTTACTCGTGGGATCACACTTGTTGTACAGTGAAACATCATACAGAAACTTTCTGTGACATAGACCACTGTGGCTAATCTTGGAAGAAACATAATATATTGGATGAATCAACAATTTTCTGCACTTCCAGAAATGAATCCATTCAGTACTCTAAAATACTCCGTTGAGTATCTCAATCTAACGATACAAATGGAACAGTAATAATCCGTTGAGTATCTCAATCTAACGATACAAATGGATAACAAAAGAAGGTCTATTCTGAAGGCGAAAAAACATATACAACTTACACAGCAATTAAGTGGAGGTGCATAAATATGTACTCTTGGAAGTCCTTGCAATGAAATTATCTAAAATGATCAACACCAGAGAACCAGACATCTTGAATGTATGGATCTCTGATGTTGACATCGTGTCGAACTATATTCTAAACTATCATACAAATGCATCAAATTCAAAAATATTACCACACTAGTGTTGTTCCAATGCGAACAATGTGATCAAGAATGAAAAGAACCTCCGAATTGCAGTTGCCACTCCATACAATCTTCAAAATCAATGCTGCTGGCGCAGTCCAATAAAGCATTTTGCTGTTGTTCAAACCGGCATATGTAGTTTAATCCAATAAGCAGCTCGCAAATTACAGCCTCCATCTTCTGACAATCGGCAAAATACAATGTCTGAAGAAGGAGAACATTAGTTCTCTTAACAATCTGTTGCTGCTCAAAGTTCCGTTCGCTTTGCCACCTGATCATATTATGTGCTAAAGGTGCAAGCCATTTGAGTATCTCTTCAAGCCTTTCTTTCCAATCATGCGCAAGAGGCGCATCATATATGGCCAAACCTTTCATATAAGATCTCAGACTAGCCTTCAACGTCTTTCTTAAGCTTGTCGGTAACATCTGATATAGATCATCCCTCCCCTCATCACCAACCAGATGTGGGTACTGGAGCAGCTTTTCTACAACAATAATCACATTCGCGTAATGCAAAGCTAAAGCAGAGCCTCCGACTGTTGTAGGAGGAGCATACAAAGTTATCCTACTTTTGGGACCATGTTTAGCAGCATCAGCCACACAACTCTTTAGCTGTCTGGTATCTCCGCTAAAACGGATACTACCAGGGGACCTATTGAATGAACCCGAAACGCTAGATTGCTCCCTCTTCATACCACTTGAAACACTACAACATCCAGATATCTGACTACTTCTGTCATCAGTCCCAACATCATTGTCGAAATCCATTTTTGAAGCAGAACTCAAGCTTAGACATTCCATGAATAGTCTCCCGGGTCCCATTCCACAAGCAAAATTAAAATTCTCAGTACCAAATAAGCTCCCTTCATTTCTTCCAACCTTAGTTTGAGTACTATGGTTCATGCTCCTTTTCCCCGACGCCCCTCTCTCAATTGACCCCGATCGATAGCTTCCATTGTTGTTCCTCAAAACAGGTTTCTTGAAATCAGCATCCATAACCTCAGACTTGCTATCTGCGACAATTACACCAGACTTCTCATTGAATCCTCGATTACCTAAAAGATCCCTCTTTATGAGAACATTATTGCCAAACACCGTACTGATCCGAGCATATACAGTACACACAGTCCTAGCCAACAGTTCAACAACTCTATCATAAGTCTGATTCCAAAGTGAAACATCTTCTAAATGCCTCACATCTTGTTTCTGCCAAGCAAGTTTCTGCTCAAATGCCTTTCTACTTTCCTCATGCTGATTCTGCTGAAATTTCTTTGTTGCCACTTCCAACTCATTCAAAACAGCCATCTCACAATACAAACTAGCAGTAGAATTCACATATCTCTCCATTTTCCTAACCATCCCCTCCATATCTTTAACCAAAAATCCCAAATCCTTCACATCAATAACCCCAGAAATAACATCACCATAAACATGCTGAAACCCTTGTAAGGCAGAAATTGTACATTTTTTCCCAAGCCTAGACACTACACTAGCAACCCTATTCAAATCATCAAGTTTTTCAACAAGTACTAATTCAAGAAGCTTATCTTCATCATCAGAAACTAAAGCCTTTATTCCTACAGACTTAAAGATCTCATTTTTAAGCTTAAGAATCTCAGAATCAGTCAAAGATTTATGAAGATGAATAATCTTAGACATCATATTAGCAACTTCAAATGACAATATCCCTATAAACAACTTCTCTTGTTGAGTTTGTTTCTTCATAGATAATTTCTTTGAATTTTCAATAAGTAAAGAATGTTTCTTGACATTAGTACTTACCTGACTACCCATCCTCAAACACCAAGGCTCAGCCACCATTTTCTTGCAATGGGGTTTCAACAGATCTACAAAAAGAGTGAAATCAAGAAGAGAAATGCAAGAAAACAAGAAAATTGAAGTGGGGTTGAAGTATTGAAGGGTAAAAGAATGGATTTTGAGAGTGGGTTCATTGATTTTTTGTGCTGAAAAAAGTGGGAACAATGTAGATGAGTTTCAAGTAACGCGCATGGTGTGAATGGTGGGGAAAAAAATGCAATTGATTTTGATGCACTGAAGAAGAAGAAGAAGAATGGAAAATGTTGAGTGGTTACAGAGAAGACTAAAGACTTGTCTCTGCGTGTGAGAATTTGTAATGATTTTTTTTTGAAAAGGCAATGGGAGTTTTGAAGAGGAAGAAGAAGCCAAAGCTCAAAGCTCCCTAACCCCCCCCCCC
>JAJOOH010006117.1:0-57567 GCA_029582605.1 Solanum gracilifrons
TGTTAGAATATGAATAGGTTTATACAATCCTATTAGAATAAGAATAAGTTTATACAATCCTATTAGAATAGGAATAGTAATAGAAATAGGAATACTAAATAGTATCCTACTTGGTAAAGGATTGTATTCTAGGGTCTATAAATAGGATCTCAATGTAATAATGTAAACAACAACAATTCAATAATATTTTTCTTATATATTTCTAACAATAGCTAAGAGACATACCTCAACACCGCCGATGCAAAATAGAACCACCAGAACCTCAATAAACCAGAAGGACATCAATTTGTAAAGCATAATCAAGAAGCAGGATGCAACCACCACGAACAGAAGTGCTGATGTTGTGTTGATGTCCAATACACCACCAGAATGAGTCACCTCCTTGCCACCATAATCATCTGAGCCATCCTACAAGAGCAAGATACATACTCAACCAAGTTGTCAAGGAGAGGTGCAATGAGCATTCGCATATCTAAAAAATGCAATGACTCACTAACAAGAGGGGAAAAGTAATCGGGGAATGACTATGACTTACTTTTAAGAACTTGTCCTGCTCAATTGCGGCTTCTCTAGCACTCCATGCAGACCAATAAGAAGCACATAAAATCGTAACAACTGACATAAGCCATAGAAACACTTCAGCTACATCAACCGTTGGACGTTTCGGAGAGTACATCTGCACAGAAACTGAGCAGAAGGGAAATCTGTAAGTCATAATTGTGGGAACAAATCCACATGAATAGATTCCACATTAAATAATAGTGAAGCAAGATAAGGAAGCTGGCGAACCACAAGTAAGCATCTAACTACATTCCCCTCCAACCCCCCCCCCCCCCATCCCACCCCACAAATGGACTGACAAGAAGTGAAATGTAATAAGCCTACCTGTAGAACTGTTCCTGAGAAACTCTATCAGGCTTGTACCTGCATCTTGTGGCAGCATCACAGCAGGGATACCGATGTCCACATCAGATTCACCGGGATCACAAACCATCTTGAAGAGCTCTACAGAGAAATACGAGAAGAACACAAAATTATATTTAAACCCCCTTGGCCTGTGCATATCAAGAAACGATACTCGAAAAGTGTTTGTATTACAAGAACAAGAAATTCAGGTATTCATTTGTTTTTCCCAGGCATATTCTAATGAAGCTTAACGTATAGGCACCACATTCAGTTGAAATGTTATAATGCCTGCTATGTAGATTAGAGCAGTTTGCACAAGTACATATCAAATTAAGAGCCTATATTCATATTAGAACAAGGGAAAAGAAAAAGGAAATTACAGAGGAAAATGTTGAAATAAAAGCAGCAAAACCTGTTTGATTGTTTATAATGATGATTGCTGAAGCACCAGCAGCTTCTGCAACTTTTGCTTTTGTGGTGAAACTGCAATTACCTCGGTGCACCAGGATGGCCTCACTGGTGAGCTATCACACAATCAAGACCTAAAAGGTGAGTTTGCTACTTATATGACAACCAGTTGATGTCTCTGATAGAAGGAATCACGTTTTACAAAAAAGGCAAGATAAATGTGAGATCAACCTTATTCCTAGGCATGCTACAACAATCTGGTGGGTCTGCAAAAGCAAGCCTCGTCTGATTAGCACGCTTCTCCTTTGATTCCAATGTGGGGCCAAATCGAGCACCAAGGCCAACAAACTGAGTTACTTCATTCCCGTTAACCCACGTTGGAACTTTTACCTATTTGAGGAAACAGTATATAAGTGATGGATGTTGTGACAAGTTGCAAATTTGAGAACAATAATCGAAGTACATTGGAGCACTATTCTGCTAACACAACGCCAAACAACAAAACATAACTTCTACGCCAGCCATACCATGGAATTATGTCAAATGAGCCAATACAGCACCGTGTGTCCCAGTAAGTTTTACAAACTACATGTATGACGAAACTATAGAATCAGGAGTATTCATCTCTATCTGTTCAATGATCAAGGAAATAAACAATTATCATGACAAAAGTGAAATTCACTTTTTATTAGTTCTAATCCATCAAGTTCAGGGCTCTATACATGTATTAAAAGAAGACTACTGAGGATGGCAAATTTCCAGTTCTACCCATTTGGAAGTCCTTTTGATTTGACCTAATAAACTGATGCCATGGAGCAAGTTGGTGGTGGATTTAAGTTATCGAGCCTGCCTTTTCTGTTTGGAAGGTTTATTCCTTATTTTCTTAAAGAAATGGCAGAAACACAACCTGATGAATGATTCACTCAAAATGCACAAGAAAATGCACTGAAGAGTCATATCAACTAAAGATGCAAATTAAACTTTTGCCTTCACATTTTCCTTCCATAAGTTCTGGGTTCCAAAATCTGGCACCTGTGCAATTGACTGCCTAAAATGGTTGGCTTAGAAGGATTAAATGATATAAAGAGGAACAAATAAAGCAAACAAGTAGCACCAAAGGGTGTGGCCTAGTGGTGAATGAAGTGGGATGAGCACTATGAGGTCTCAGGTACAAAGGTTCAAATCCCATCAGAGACAAAACACTCAGCGATTTCTTCCCATCTATTCTAGCCTTGAGCCTTGGTGGACAGAGTTACCTAGTACATGTTGCCGGTGGGAGGTATCCCGTGTGCCAAGCTGGCCCGGACACCACGATTATCAAAAAAGAAAAAATAAACAAAGAAGCAAACAAGTAGAGCCCTCTATAATGCAGAGGAGTTGGAAACAAAGATACAGCAGGCCTTTACAAGAAATCCTCTGCTTGATGATTCATCACATGATATTTCTAAGATGTTTTGAGCGGTAAAGATATCATACACTCCCAAAATCCTGATTGGATGATCTTCAGGCCAGTATATTTGGGCATCACTATCAATCTATAGTTGCCAAAATGGGTTCTACCCAATAAAACCTTCAATTCCTGGCCTGGATGCTTTTAGACTGATACTTTATCTACTGTTATCAAAATAAGGATACACCAGAGGCAGTTGCCAAGTTCTATAATAAAGAACCTAATCTTCTTTTCGACACGTTAACCATTTTAACTTCATTCTTCCAATTCACTTTGCATATCTTTTTCCTTTCAGACTGAAAATATGGCTCTCTTGGACCTAACTCATCCCATAAAACCTATCTCATGAGGGGAGGAATGCTCATTCTCTCAACCAATTCGGGACTTAACATAGCCCAGCCCTTTCACTTGACCCATTCCCTTAATGGAAAAGGTATTCATCTCCAAAATTCAAGCAACTAATAAAGATTTTTTTTCTCCGTCCAAATTGGTAGGTTCACTTTCAACTTGGCACAATCATTACGAATAGACGAAACGTGAGCATATTTAAAATACTAATACTATATGTGGAACCAACTAACTAAAGTCAAACATGAAACATGTGGATGCAAATTTAAAATTTTGGAATTTTCGAGGTTGAGAAAGCATTGCATAGTGAAGGTACCGTGTACTATCTGGTCTGCATTATACTTCCTTGGGATTAAGGTCTTTCCTTTTAAGAAAATTTGCAATTATTTTGAATGGCTCAATAAAGAAAGGTGGAAATTCAATTTGACATGGAAAGCTTTTCAATTACTTTGTCTGCATGTAACATCTATGCAATAATTACCCTCAAATTACATGACCGCCACATCTTAAAGTGAGGTATAGAGAGTTTGGAATTATTATTTATTTATTTTTAGGATTATAGCATTTCCCCTCATACACAGCCTAATACTCTTTTCTTTTTTTTCTTTTTTTTTTTTGTGGGGGGGGGTTAAGCATATGAAAATATTTTCGTTGATGGGTGTCAGCCAAACTAGAACGTAGGACCACCACCTTCTCTAATACAACAACTACAACATACCAAGTGTAGTCCATAAGTGGTGACCTAGGGAGGGTAGAATGTACGCAAACCTTACCCTTATATTTGTAGGGTATAGAGTATAAAGGTTTGTTTCCTATAGACCCTCAGCTTAAAAGAGAAGTTTTCACCGCCTTCTCTAATACAAGTGAGCTCAAAAGAGATAGTATTCCCTCAGTCCCAAATTGTTTGTCACTATTGCTTTTAGATTAAAATTTCGATGGATGGGTTTACAATAAATTGTTCAGATATGATGTACTTTTTTATACGATTACCAAATAGGTAAACTTCATTTTACAAAAATTACCCTCAAACTATTTGACCACCACATCTAAATGCTTAAGGTATAGACTTTTTAGGATTATAGCATGTTCCCTCACACGCGGCCGGCTAAGCATGTGAAAACATTTTGGTTGATGGGCAACCGTCAAACTAAAATGTAAAACCACCTCCTTATCTAATACCATGTGAAATTGTACGACCACCTCATTTATTTCATATATAGGGAGAGAACACATTTATTAGTATGATTTTAGGTTTGCAACATCCGCTATTACTATGAACTCATTCTTTCTAACTCTACTATAAATCTCTACTCCACGGGACAAGTGGAGTAGAAATTGGGTGGTTAGGAGTAAATTTATCATCAGGATGCGTCGCGGATAAACTGCAAAATAAGCATTTAACAGAATAACAACACAGCAAGCATACTCTACCCACTGAAAATCTAATACAACAATAAATAACACAGAAAAATAGCAATGGAAAAATCCAATCTTTAACACCAAACAGATAGTTTCAGTTATAACATAGAACCAATTAAATGTAGTCATCGATCACGAAACCGAACCAAAAAGAAAAAGAGACCTAGAGAAATAGTATCCCCTCTATTCCAAATTGCCAAGCACTATTACTATTACATTCAAATTCTTACGAATGAGTTTACAATAATTTATTTATTATTCTAATAATCGTGATGTATGTGCCAGCTCTCGCACACCTAGGCTAATTGCATACCTATCACCTCCCACCAACAAGTAACAGGTAACTAATGTTTTTGTCTATGCTAGGATTCGAACGTGAGACCTCATGGTACTCCAGGTTTCATACTAATGAGCAACCTTCAATTCTACAACATCAATAAAATTAACCTTAGAATTCAAATTAAAAATTAGATAAGTTAACAAAACCATAACATAAACCAGTAACAACCACCACAAACCAGATTTACATTTATACAAAACACAGAACAAACACATCCATACACATAAGCACAAAAAAAAAAAACTTTTTAGCAAGAAAGACTCAATTTTTTTTTCAAAATTCTGAAAAATGAAAAAAAGTAGTTTAAAAGAATCAGATATTACCAGCACAAAATTGTTGTTACAACCAGGTCGATGTGGAGCTACATTATCTTGATGAACTATATCACCTCCAATAACCAAAAAACAAGAATTCAGCAAAAAAACAGCAAAAACTACACAAAAACAACAGGAAAAAACTCCTCTTTTGAACCCCATTTACTCAAAATTTCAAGAATTTTTTTCTCAATCTTGAAAATTAAAGTCAATGGGTGAATTGGGTGTTTGTTAGTTTTTTTTTTTTTGTGATGAAAATGTTTTTGAAGAGTGAAGGAAGTGGAGATATGTATGGAAAAAAAAAGGAAGGAAGAAAGAAATATAGTCAAGTTTTATTTTTAATTTATTTATTTAGTCAATAAGGCATTGTTTGGGTGTTGTTACTTTTTCGGCTAATTTACGACAAGTACGACTGCCTTGTAACCGTTGATTTAGTCAATTAAATTTTTAAGATTAACAGATTTCGCACACGCGGTGTTAACGAGTGGTTGACACGTTCTTCAAGTTTGTTGACTCTTTCCGAATGCAATTATTATTACCCTCTCCGTTCACTTTGAACTCTGCACATTTCTTAAAATATATTTTCTTCATTTTCATTTAGTTAGCACTATTTTAAATTTCACATCGAAACTAAGTAAGTTTATTATTGACTTATTTAGTGCTCTGAAGTTAAATTTTTAATAAATGAATATGAATTAATTTATTTTAATTAATTAATTTGATCAATGAACATAAATTAAGTACTAAGTTTTTCTACGTTGGACAAATGTGTATTTTCAAGATTAATTACTTTCAAAGGGTAACATATGAAGAATATAGTCATTTATGTAATGATTTTGTGAAATGACAAATATTAATGATCATTTATTTTTGTAAGGATGATATATAAATAGGAACGGAGAGAGTACTTTTTATGTCTTTCAATTTGTATGATTTAGTTTGACTTGATACGAAATTTTAAAAAGAAAAGATTTTTAAAACTTATGACCTAAAATAAATCATTTGATTGTAAATCAATCCATTATAATTGGCATTTTAAAGTTAAATTGTTACTAAATACTATAAAAGTCTGTCACTCTTTTTGAAATTAATTAGAAAAAAAAGTGGGTCATATGAATTGGGACAAAGAAATAATGATTAATATGATTATTTGACAAGAGAGAGTTGCTCGGATGATAAACATCTCTCACTTCTAACCCTAAGATTGTGAGTTTTACAACCCTAAGATTGATGCTAATTGATGTATACTCTTAGATATTGTAAAATAATTTGAGGAGTAAGAAATTAATATTAAAAATAAAATTTAAAAGAAAATTAGTATATTAAATTAAAATAACAAATAAAAAATAAAATGTATTATTAATTTTAAAATAATAGAGGAATAAAAATAAACACAAGGAAGTATTATTATGGATATATATAATAAAAGAAGCTTTCATTTATTGAACTTTAAAGTGTAATCTCTATTTGGTATTTTTTTTTTTTTAAATCTCATGACAACAAATTTGGAGGTGAGAGTGACATAACTTTTATCCTTTTTAGGTGGGGAATACTTTTTTTTTGCTAAATACACGTATATGAATTTGACATTATTTTCTATTTTGATTGAGATTGAAATATCGAAAAATCTAATCGTAGCAAATTCAAACAAATAAATTTGGAAGATAAAATGTATATTAGCTTAAAAATAGGAAGAAAGCGTGGAGTTGTTACACGTAATTCTCTCTCACTAGATTCCTTTAATTTAGAAGATCACTTGCCGTTAAGTGTGGAGTCAAAATATTTATTTCCACTTATTTTCTCAAAAAATTAACTATAGATAAAAAGTTAAGAATATTTTTTTATGTATATATAATATATGTTAAATCTTTTTAATTTGTTTATGTATTTTACTCCTTATAACACTTGTAGTAAAAATTCTAGCTCAATAAATGCTTATAGTGTGTCAACAAGAATTGTGGTGGAGTGGTAAGTACTCCTTCATTGTTAATCAAAGGTTTCAAGTTCGAGCCTTCCTATGTATGAATTCGTCGTTTTACCCTCAATGTAAGATTTTCTAGCGCTGACGCAAATTCAAAATTAGTCGAATTTCAATGTTTCAGAAAAAAAAAGTGTTCCTTAAATAATTAGATTTCCGGTCTTTGAAAATTACTTTCAAATTATGGTAGCCTAATGTTGATCTTTAGCTCTCATACGTAATTAACAAATCCTAACACTCCTATAATCACCCAACCTGGTCCTATTTTTTTTTTTTCTCTCTCAATAATATGACCTCTCCGATAGTTATGGTATATTGCATATTTAATTTACAAATTTAAAATAAATAAAAGATATAATAATTGAATTAATTATATTATATATAATATGAATAATTCTATTATATTGTAAATTTGATACATAGTATAATTGTAGTGGTATAATGTATATGTATTTGTGTTTATTTTATAGTACTGATATAATGTACTATATGTATTTGTGTTTATTGTAGTATATTGAAAATTTGATTAAACATAGTATAACAAAGTATAACATTGTGCTATACTGAATGAAATTTATCATCAACAACATATTATTTTGTATAGATTCATAATGCGACATAATTTATTGATATCTTATGAATTTATTATTTCAAGTACCTACCATTCTCATGATATCATGAGATTTCATGAAATGTTATGTCGTAGGATCTTCAAAAACATATTGTCTCCTTGCAGGGGCGGCTCTTACTTAGAAAAATTAAGGCACATGCCTTAGGCCCCCAATTTTGGGAGTCCTCAAATTTTTACCAAGAACAAATTATGTGTTTTTATTTTTATAAAAATAAAAATTATTTATAATAAAAAGTATACATATATTTTTTATTTTTTTTATTTTTTATTCTCCTTAACTCCACTCAAATAGAAGAAATCAAGAAAACGTTGTTTTGTCTTATTACATTTCTGACATTCACATTATTTATTTATTTTAAAACTCCTTTTTCACTCTTTTTCTTCAAATCTTTGATAAGTTAAAGTAATACTCTATCAGAAATTTGAATCATTAGTCGAACAGTGTTGAACAAAGTGAATCGCAATTTTTTGTTTACTTAAATTTTCAATCAAAGTTTGGTATATCAAGTTATCAACGTCTTGAATCAGATTCTATGGTTCTAACTCTTATTTTGCTTAAAGTTTGTCAATTTATTCCTTAGAGAATTAAGTTAACAATTCATATAATGATTGCTTTAGTAAAAGGATATTTTTCAGCATTGAATTGATAAAATCTTAATTAAAAAATTTTTAAAAAGTACTCAAATAAATCATCTATTAAAAAGTTGAAGTAATAATGTGCATCTAAACAATTAGAAAAATATTTCTTAAATAAATATGTATGAAATTTTTTAGGCCTCAAAGAAAATTTCGCTTTAGACCCCCAGTTACGTTGAGCCGCCCCTGTCTCCTTGTTATGATTATTATAATTTGTTCCTCTCCTTTTTTCAAGAATTATTTTATTTAGAGTTGATTGGTCTATCATACTTCATGCATCTCCTAGACTTTCTCCTTCAGGACATTCAATAAGAGCATCTCCAATTAAATATGAAATCAATTTTGGTCAACAAATGTTTGGTTTGAATTATTTAATGGAATTGAATGAAATCAATTTAGGAGATTGAGATTCTTTTGAGACCCAGTGATCGAAAGAAATTCATTGGTGATTTCTCACATACTTTAATATTCAAAACTTTAAGAAAGCAAGGAGAATGAGAATTGAAGCTTGAACCCTAGTTCTTCACCTTGAAGCTTGAGAGAGAATTCTGAAGAAGAAAACTTGAGTGATTTGAGAGGATTGAGTAAATGAGAGATCTTAGACTTAGTTTTATTAGTAAAAACGGTTATAGGGGTAGTTATAGGGCCAAAACAACATAGTTTAGAAATTAATCGAGTAGGAAAAGATCAAAATACCTTTAATTAAAAACTATCGGGCAGGGTCTACGGTGTAGACCCTGTCTACGAACCGTCCTGATCAACAGTGGACCTTGTTATTGGGGCTTAAAAATCCATTCAACTTCCACGAGACCTCCTACGATCCGTCACACTTTTTACGGTTCGTAGAGCCAACTCGTAAATCCCAAGTTCAAGTCCAAAACTGTACCAAGTCTGGAACACTTCTACGAATTCCACCTACGACCCGTAGACCAGTACACTACAATTGGTCATGTTCATTCGTAGGTCAATCAATAGAGACTTGATATTTACAAAACTCAAATCAAGCCCTACGGCCGTAGAACTTCCCACGGTCCGTAGGTAAGCCTCATAGACCTCTGCATTAGTGCCAAAAGTGAACTTTTCCTTTTCAATTCAACTTTCAATTTTAGAGGTGTTACATTAAATAATCAAGATTCTCTTAATAGCTATTCAATGTACTTTTTCTAAATTGGACTAATAGCGACTTACAAAATCCAATGAATAATATATGTCGGAATATGTACACAACATTGGATACATTAACACATCTCAATTGCACTTGAATATGAGACCATTTTCCTAACATTTTTTTCACTTTGAGTTTTGAAACATGTTTCAAAGTTCAAAATTTTCACTTTTAGCTACATGGGTGTTTATTTACAGTCTTTTATCCTAACTCATTCAAAAATTTCTTTCAATGTATGATTCTTCTGATAGAACAATTAAATTCTTTGAACTATCTTTAAATTTTTTTACTTCAAGAATGGATTCCACTTCTTTCATGTCTTTTATTTCAAAGTTGAGGGACAACCAACTCTTTATAGCGTTTACAAGTCAATCCATCAATGATTGTATCTATTTCCAACACTATAAATATAATACTTATATAGAAAATATAAGTCGTCTACAACAACTAATTTAATGTATGAAAAGTATACTCTAATCACACAAAAAATATAAAGGAATACGAATATTTTATTAATAAACTGTGTAAGTACAATTATGATCCTCTTTTGATTCTTATGTTTAAATTTTCTCCGTCATTGGAGAATTATTAGCAATGTATTTCTCGATCATAGGATAATTTGGACCTCCTTAGAATTTGAAGTGCAAAAACTCCCTAATGTGAAACTTAGTTCAAAATCCCTAGTGTTTGAATTAATCATGCAACATTTACCAATTTCAAATGCCACGAAGTTTCACTTTATAAATTCGAACTTTATATTCAGTAAACAAAATATCTCTCTTCTCTGAAAATCATTTTTTGAACAATGAAATTCATAACATAAAGGGGGGTTAAATGCTAAAAATCCGATACTAATTCTATATATTCTTTCTGATTTTTATGCTTTTATCTCAGCAAAAAAATTAAATGTCCAATCCATTTATTTTTCTAGTATTCAAGCAGGTTGGAATATGTATTATCATAATAATGATAGAAATGAAATCATTTTTCTTTTTATATTCTATACAAAATTCTATAACATCATTAATAAGTTTAAGTAGCAGAAGTAGGTTTCTAGGGATGTTTTATCAATTTCTTTCCATTTGTATCTGTTTTCATAAGTTTGAAGTTCATGATACTATTTTGAGATTCGATTTTTTATAAGTAAAATTCCAACACACTATTTCAAAGTTTCACTTTTTATAAGTTTTTCTAAGACATTGTGCTAGAGTATAAACTTTCAATTCTATGTAACTTGACAGTTGATCGATTTACGCGAATTATGAGACATAATTAAAGAGATTTGAGGGGAAATGTATAATTTTCAAATAATTTCTTAATTTTCTAAAATTCTACATATTTTGAATAAATTAATTTGTCAAAAAGTTTTTTTTTTTTTAACCGAATGGAGTAAGTTTAATATTCAACCGGCCTTTGATGTTCTAAATTCTTAAAAATAACTTTAAACATTTGAAAATTATACAACCATTACATTGACTTATTTACTATTTTTAGAATATTTAATAAAATATATAGTTGTGAAATTGATTTAATTGACTTGGAACTGTTTGTCCATAAATTATTTTTGCTTGATTAAAAAGAAGAAATCAAATGACGTTTCGCTATACCATTGAAGTTTGAACTAACTTTTGAGAAAAAAAAACTAATTTGAAGATGAGTTTTACCTTTGAAAAAGTGGTCATGATTAGTTTTTCAACTGAATTTTTTTCTTGCGATAGTTACGATCCTAAACACTTTGATCAACTAGTTCACATATAAAATATATAAACTATACACACCTATACATAATCAATAGATAAGTTATGTATATTTCAATTATATTAATAAACTAGTTGACTAAACTGTATATATATCCGTAACATTTTTAAAAAAAATTCACTCACAAATTTTCTACTTTCTTCCAAGTAAAAATATAGTAGTATTCAAATATAATTTCTATTTTTATTTAATTTTATTAAAAATATATATATTTTTAAAAATTGCATTTTTATGTCCAAAACGCTGTCATGGAAAAATGTCAATAAGATTAGCTCATAGCGCGTGTCAAGTTGGAAAATTATGCAAAGCGGGAGAAGCGCGTAGGTTAAAAATATTAAAGTAACCGACTACCGATCGTACCGGTAGTTTAATTTATCCGTATTTGCCGTACGTACAGACATGACGACGACGGTGCAATTAATTAATGGGTCGTACACTTTCCCTTTCAATTTATTTTAAATTAATTAATTTTAAAAATAATATTTTTTTGATAAATTTTTAAATATGATATGTCTAAGACTACCTAATTAAAAAACATTTTAATATATTTCACATATTTTTAATTTAAAATTAATTTTTATTTATTAAATTTCGTTTCAAGTTAGATTCAGAGTAACAAAAAAGGATCGGGTTATTTGAAAGATTTAAGGAACATAAGGGGTAATCAACTATGATTAATCTTCGTGTGAGTCAGACCTACTTGTCAATAAATTATTGGTTTACAAATTAAAGTCAACTGTAACTAAAAATAATCACTTTTTTTACTTGTTATTTATTGTACTTTTAAATAACAACACTTTACAAATAAAGGACCCATGAAAAGAAGCTTTATAGTATTTATTTTTATTTTATTTTATTTTTGATGATTTATTATTGGAGAAAATAAATCGATGCAACGAATGGTTATTATTGATGAGTATGTGAAAGCGATAAAATTACTTTGAATATAAAGACGAAAACTATCTCTTTTCTCTTTACTTAGTTCTTCCTAATATGAATGTAGATTTATTAAAGCTTTTTTGATGACTTGATTTAGTCAAAATCACATTACACAGTTATGTTCATAATGGCAAAACTCTCGTTCATGATAATTTGAATTTTCACACAACAACTAATATGAATGCGTTTCTATGAATTTTTTAGTTAAACTCGTGAATTTTCTCTAAAATAAAATTTTCAAAAAATAAAACTAAAAGAAAGTCCAAGCACCATTAGAGGCATGTGACCTTTAGCTCTTGATTTAATTGTAAGTTGTAAGTGAGTAACTATGAAAATGTAAACTGAAATATAAACCAAAAGGAAACCCAGCTGTCACCTAGAATTAATTATTAATTTTTCTTCTTAAATAAGTATGATGGTTTTAAATTCTTGTCCCTCTTGCTTATTGAATAAAAATTTATTGATCGAAATATCATATCTATGACCTAATTCGTTCGATATTCTACTTCTGAGGTAAGAATAAATTATGTGTAAATTTTATCTTTCTCAAATTTTATTTTGTGAGATTACATTTGATATATTGTTGATGTAATTCACTCGGTATAAGTTAAGAGAATCATTGACGTCTCGCTCGGTATAAGTTCAGTAAAAATTAAAATTATGTCTTTATAACATATATAATTTGTGGGTTTTAAAATTGAACTTTAATTTTGTATGGGTTGACATAAGTTTTGTAGGAATTAAGTTATGTGGTACGAGATAACTGTTAAATATCGTTATGCAAAATATGTTTTTCCAACAAAATAACTTCAAACAAATTTCATACAAATAATGAAATATACAATATGAAGTTAAATAAATTTTGGAAACAAAAAATTATATAATAACAAGATGAAAGGAAGAAGAGTCAAGTCCTCTGAATTCACAGAGTTTCCTTAAGGAAATTATTCCCTTCAAGTACCCGAGATTATGAAATATATCCTCCCAGGATAAAATGACTCACGACAAACAAATAGTGGTACCTCAAATTTGTTGTCCAGCGAACCACTCAATGGCTTGTAATCACACTTGAAGTATTTTTTTTGGAAAAACATAAACTTTTTTTCTTTCTATGTAATGTTTTTCTTCTCGTAAACTTGTTTCAAAACTTATTTCAATATCTGAGAAAGAATCAGATATTTATAGCCTATAGGTGAGCACAATGATTCATGCATATGTGAAAAGGTAACCTAGAAATACGAAAGGTTGCATTCATTTGTTATGAGTATTCATGAATGGAATAACTCCATTCATACTTACAGCACTTTCACATTTTTAATTCATCAATCTTTATTCTATGTATCATTATCCATTCACACACATTATACAATGAACCCAACAACAACTTGTTATGTCTTTTACATCATAACTTGTGGTTTTGAAACTAAACTTTTGTCTTGCTCGACATAAATTTAGTAAGAATCAAGCTATGCACTACGACATAACGTGTTACGTCTTCTACAACATATATATAACTTGTGGAATGATAGTTCATTTTTTTCTTTTCTTTCTATTAATTTGGTCTATGATACCAATTACTAATATTTATCTTCAAATGTTATGTGATCATCAGCATAAAGCTTACAATGCCAATTTCTTAATATTAATTATTAAATATCGAAACAAGTAAATCTGTAAATGCCACACCTCTATTCTACATTTTTATGCATAACTATAAAGACACAATTGTATATATGGGGTCGGTCAAAATTCGATTTTGACATTTGAACATATTAAAAATTGATACGTTGTAGTCAAATTTCATTTCAAACAAGGTTTATCAGCAATAGTCACATCGATCATGGCCTCAAGTTGTATTATCAATTGAAGGTTCGGAGTAATAACTCATATCTATCTAGCTTTGGAGCAATAAGCCTGAAGGTAAAGTTCATCAGTCTTCGAATTAGATAAACTTTACTGCATGTGTTTCTTGAGATTTATATTTAAACTCTCTCCAGTGGATGAACGCAACGGTTTCAACATATAAATAATGTTCATTATGAGACGCGAAATAATACATGCAAGAAGTTATGTAGGTTAAGTTATAAATTCATTCATTCGCCTCACTTATATTTCATCTGATTTTTATCCCAATAATTCTATTATATCCACTATTGTAATTTAAACTTCTTAAACTCTCTTATTTCTTTCTTTTTTGGTGACGTTGCTAGATAATTATTTCGTCTATATTTAGTAAGATAAATAGCATCACGAATATAATGTTTATTCTTAATAATTCACATGTCCTTTCTTCACCAAATTCAATTATCATTTTGAATCATTAATTTAGGGGCAAACAACAATTTATTTTGAGATTCTTTTTAAAATATACTATATTATGTTTAAGTTTGATACGATCACACTATATTTATTATATGGTTTCAATCTTTTCAAATCTTGCACTTTTTGTCCCTTTAAAGCCACAAACATCAAATTTTCTTTTTATAAATTAAATATCTCAATCAAGGTTTAGAAGTGGCAAATTAGTTTTATTTTTTGCTTTTACCATTTCATTATGACTCATTCTTTTCTTCTTTGTTTATTTATTTCGTTATGATCATTTTTTATTTGAAATAATCTTCAAAGATTGAGAATGATAGAATATATTATGGTACTATCCACAAATGACTTTTACTAAAATTATATTGTTTTAGATGGGTAATCACATAATTTGAAAAGACCATACTTATATAAAATTCAATGAATGAGAAAATAAATTGAGTGGTAGATGAAATAGTCTTGGAGTAGTTAAATTAATGTCACACTCACTATTTTTGTTTTTACACTACAAACAATACTCAAGGTTTGAGTAAGTTTCTTTTGTTAGGAAAGTTCTTTCATTTTAATGTGTAATATTTTGGTGTGAATTTGAATTTAATCGAGTTTCAATAAGGATATCGCACACCGGAAAATAATAAATATATCTAAGGTTCCTATCCTTTGGTGGATATAACTCATCTATCAAGCTTGCTTTCCTTTGCAAAACTAAGTTCCTAATCTCTCGAATAAATGGACAATTTTGATTTAGACACAATTGAAATAAATATGGGTATTCAATTAAATCAAAATATTTATTCTGAATTAAAAGTGAATCAAAATTGAATTGAATTGTCAATTGGAGTGTGATTGATTTAAATTGATCATAACCTACGAATCAGTCATGATTGAGTTGAGGTTTGTTTGTTTTTAAAATGAAATATAGTCCCTCCGTCTCAAATTATCTGTTATGGTTTTTGAAAATAGTTATCTCATATTATTTGTCATTTTAATTATTTTTTCTCATTTTATACTTAATAAAAATTATTCTTGAGACTACAAACACCGTTAAATATTTAATAAAGGGAAATTATATCTTAAGGTATAAATGAGTCTTTAAATAATTTCTTAACATCCACAGATAATTTGAGACGGAAAAAGTAGCTGTCAATAAGTGAAAAGATTGACTAATTCAATCCCGTGTTGGAATATTCAATCAATTAGTTCACTCTTAGATACATGAATTTGCAGGTACCAAATCTTTTTATCTACTTTGATATCTTAATTAAAATAAAAGTTGATTCAACATGAATAAAATCAAATTTAGAATATTTTCTTTATTATATTTAAAATGAGTCTTGTCAACTTGATGAATATTATTGGAGTAGAGGTCCTTGTTCAAAAATTATAGTAGTAGAGTATTAATTAAATTAAATGTTCATTGACCTAACATTTATTTGATGTGTAAAGATTCAACTTCACCCAATCTCATGTGTTTCTAAAATAAAATTGAAAAAAAATACCTGTCATATTTTATTTTGCATAGTCCTTTCCAAAAAAAAAAACCAAACTAAGGATTACCTTGATTAAAGTATTCCTATTTATTATACTTCTTTTAATTTACTACATCTGTCTTTTGCACAACATTAATATTTGTTCATATTTATGACCAAGGATAAGATAAAAACAAATAATTAATCATACTCTCTTCATTAATTTTACTTGTCACTATTTGACTTGACACACATATTAAGAAAATAATTATTGATATATGTATTTTATCACACTATCCCTAATAAATTATGTTTGGTATTAAATCTTGAAAAATGATTTGGAGAATAAGTATTTAATATTGAGGATAAAACACGAAAAAAATAATTGTATTTTCTTGATATATCAAAAATGACAAGTAAAAATGAAAATTTATATTAAAAATAAGTGACAAGTAAAAATAAACGGATGAAGTATCTTATTTTTATTTTTATTTTACAATATACTCCCTCTAGCTATATTGAGTACATTAATGAGACAATGCACACTCTATTAGGTAAAAAAAAATTAGAACATAAATTGAACACCACTTTTCACTTTTGTACTTTTAGTTATTCACAAGCTATTATTGAAAATAGAAATAATTCAAAGTAAAATTATAAATATGAGCAATTAAATCTCTTGAACTTATCACCTAAAAAATGTATATGAAGAGTAAAAATGGAAGAAATTTCTAACTCTTTTGAACATTAAACAATTAACTTACTCCTCTACTTTTACTTGTCAAATTTAAACTTGACAGGCTCATTAAGAAAATAATGATTGACACGTCTAATTTACCATACTACCTTTATGAATTGATGTTTAGTAGTATTAGATTTTATAAAATAATTTTGAAAATAAGTAACTAGTGCTAAGGATAAAACATGAAAATAAATAATTGTCTTTTTTAATATATCAAAGTGACAAGTAAATGAAAATCTATTTTTAAAATAGAGAACAAGTAAAAGTGAATAGCGGGAGTATTTTGAACATTGAAAAATGGCTAAAAAAATTCACTTATTAGTATAAACTAGAGAAAGTAACTATTTTATACCATCTATTTTTAGTAAGGACAATAAGTAAAGTAGTCCGGAGAAAGTATTACGTTAGAAATGTTGAATTAATCGAAGAGATAATTAAAGACAATGATTATTGGGTCACTTTTATTAATTGATATTAGCCCAATTTCTTATTTGGGAAAATTACGCGTAATGGAAAACATTAGTAGTATATTAGTCAATGAAGTTATAGTTTCACAAAATTACGATTTGCGGGTATAGTTTATTAAAATTTGCTATTAATTATGGGACCTACAGAACCGTATTTGTAAACAAAAGATACACTCGGCGAATTTGTATACATTTTTATATAAATATAATTTTCTCCTAAAATCTCTCATTCATATTAATTTTGAATTTTGAATTTGATTTTCTTCCTCTTAATCGTGACATCACAGTTTAAGGTAACTGTCCAAACATGTTTCAATTTTTTTTTTCCATCTGTATACGGTTTGTTTGCCTAATCTTTTATAAAAGTACATCTTGAATCTTCATTTTTTCAGTTATTTCAGTAAAAAAAAGGATGATCAAGCTCCATCAAGGAGGATTACTAGAGGTATATCATTGCTTGACAAATTTTTTGACGATCCACCGTCTTTTTCTTTGGATTTAACACAAGATTTCGGAGTGATTGCGGGGCCAATTGCAAAATCTAGAGCAACTGAAGGGAAGAGGTCAAATCAAGATTTTAGATCCAAGCACATAAACGACACTATTGTTATGCAACAAATTATCCAATCTAGAGCTTAGATCCAAGTAAAGAAATTTGCTTCTAATAGCAATGAGTCCAAAACAAACGATGATATCGTTTCTGATTTAATGGAACAAAATGAATATGAAGAATTTGAGATATTTATATAAACCTTATTAGTATATATTAATTTGTATATATTTCTGTATTTGTATAATTCATTCTTATTTTTATATAATTTCATTACTGTTGATTGGTTCTATATTTTTTTGTTTGTATATTTTATTTTCATGTATATTATTACCCACAATACCTTATATGAATCCAATATATAATTTTCAAAATTTATAGACAACTGCTTATTTATCCATTTTAATGATTTATATACATATACAAATAATCGTATATAATATGTTCACTTGTATAAATGTCGGAATTAACTATGTTAATGATTTATTTTTTTAAAGTGAACTTATTTTTTGACATATTTTTTTTAGGGTGTTAAGATTTCTACTCAGAGAAGCACCCCAAGAATTCCCCACACATGCAGTGTTATACAAATAATGATTTATATACATATACATATATCGGTTACATGTACAATTTATTCACTCAATAATAGTACATATATGTATACAAATACATAAAATTAATCTATATACGAATAAAAAATAGTTTTCAAATACATATACGATTATGGTGTTTTTCGTGTCGAGAAAGTCATTTTAGGCAGCAAATTATTATCAAATACAATTACCTTATTTTACGGGTTTGTTTTTCATTTTTTGTAACCAAAATTACCACCTTTTCGTCATTTATTTTTAAATTGAATTTGTATAGTTTTTAATTAAAAATCCAAGATATACAAACGTTAATCTGCATAGCAAATGAAACTATATAGCCATGGAGCGTAATTAGGCAAACTGTAGTTGTGAAGGCTAATTAAATTTTTTCTCTTTGCCATATATGAAAATTTCCTATTTTTATTTCTTACTACAATTAGCAATTCGACTATCACAAGTTCAACACATTAGCCACCTTAAAAAGTTTCCAACTCCCTTCTAAATATTTTCTTGGGACCTTCCTTTCATCGTCATACAGAAGGAAGAAATAAACCAGATAGAAATTAAATCATGATTTGCTTTCTTTCAACTTTCTTAATTTTCTCTTTTTATTTTGTTCTAATTTTGGCATCATTACTAGTATATAGTACTACTATTTTTGCCATTGAAGAAAAATAGAGGAGAAAAATGTGAATCATTTTAAAAATTGACTTATCGCAAACGTGAATAGTTTTGAGTGAAATATTGAAAGATTTTAGTTGATGACCATTGAAATCCACCATCGAAAAGTTTGAAACTCAAATTTTAAAAATCGACATGCCGCAAACGTGAACCGTTTAAGTGAATAATATATCAAAAGAATTGAAACATTGAGAGGAGCTCATATCTAAATTTTGGGATTGTTTAGAGGAGCTTTGAGTTAGTAGGATTGAAAAGAAATCAATTTGCAGTATATACAGTATTGTATCACACTGTATATAAATGTATATACATACCTTATACATAGTTATACATCATTTATACATGAGTATACACTATTCATACAATATCAATACATTACATATACATATGATCATTTTGTTGAAAATAATTTTTATTGCCTGCAAATATATTGCTAATTTGGACTTTTTTTTTTATGTAAATAAAAACTTGATTACGTTTGGTGCAAATGATAATTATTTTATTGCACATTTATGAAAATGCCCCTTAATTCAACTCCCACTTGTTCATCGTCTATTTTATTACTGCAAGAGAGGTTCCTAATGACAATCAATTTTGAGCTTTGTAAATGATGAGTATTCAATCCAACCAAAAGTGGTGTTGACTAGAATATCATGTCTCTCCATCCTTTTACAAAGATAATGTCCGAGATCAATTTGCGTACACCTTAACTATTCTATTAGATAGACACATGTATGTTATCTCTCACCAGCACAAATTTTTGAGTAACTTATGAGACTAAGAGTTGAATATATTAGAAGAAATCACCTAACATTTTGTGTTTGTTATGATATAAAGGCTAGTCTCCCGTGACTCTGAATGAAGCTTGACATGCGCCCATTCCTTTCATCCATTTTCTTTCCAAATACTGTTAGATAGTGTTTTTCGTTCCTAATGACAAGGTTGTTACAACAACAACAAATCCATTGTAGTCTTATAAGTGAGGTTTGAAAAAGGTAGAGTATACGCAAATCTTACTCCTGCCTTGTGGAGGTAATGAGGGCCTAATGACAAGGTGGTTGTGACTGAAAAATTACAATAGTAGATATAGAAAGGAAATAATACCTTGGCAGAGTTATTTTTTCACGTAAATGAAACAACAAAAGAAAGAACATCCAACAAAAACGAGCAAAATCTTTCGTATTATAGTCTATTTGTAAGGGCCATAAACAGGGGGAGTTTCGCCAAACCCCCCTCCTCCGTGTATATTTTCGGGTAAATATATAAACTAGTAGGGGTCTCGCCAAATTCCCCATCATCACGAGGTGACCTTAGCCTGGATGGTGGATTCTCACTAAGAAAAAGGTTGAAACTCAATTTGAAGCTAACTGGAGGTTCCCAAAACCTTTTTGGTCCGAGCTGAGAATTTTTTTATTAAATAATAGGAGTAAGTAAACCAACAACAACATACTCCGTGAAGATCTGATCCACAAGTGAGGTCTTGGGACCCTCGGCTTTAGTGCAATAAATCCAAATTTAAAAAAAAAGAAAACAATGTAAAAAACATAACATCTAACACGATGAACAATAAAATAGTGTGATAATCGAAACATAGTAAACAATTGATGATGCTAGATATCAAAAGCACGAACTAGAAAATACGGCTAGTACAAAGCAAATCAGTGCATAAGATATATTCGAGAGACGTAACAACAACAAGGTGCGATCACCTAAACACATGAATAAATGATATCAAATACCAAAAGACAAAGACTATATGAATAGGCTAATACGACGACCGACACGGTGCTCTATACTATGATGCATAGAATAATTCAATGAAACAGTAAAAACATAATTTATAACAAAGATGAAGAAGTTTACTAATTCTAGCTAGAGAACATTACAATTTATACTAAATCTTAAACATTACTCTCTCTTTCAAAAAGAATGACTCCGCTTCCCTTTTAGTTTGTTTAAAAAAGAATGACCCCTTTCTTTTTTTGGCAACAATTTAACTTCAACTTTCCACGTGACATTTTTAAGACCACAAGATTAAAGGGCATTTTGGTACATTTGACATAACTTTAATTTAGAACCACAAGATTAAAAAGTCTTCTTTCTTTTCTTAAACTCCGTTCCAAGTCAAACTAAGTCATTTTTTTTTAAACGGAGGGAGTACAATATATCAAATACCAAAAGACAAAGTATGCTTTTTTGAATTTGCTATCCTTAAGTGTCTAAGATTTTGTAAAATTACGCTGTTGAAATAGTTTATTTTGAGATTAGTCTAATGGCAAACATGATTACAAGACCAATATATATCATCACGCATTTCCAACTTCGAATACAAAGTGGCCCGAGTCTTAGTATCCTAATTTTTTAGAGTTTCACACCTGAATTATTAGGGGTACGAGTTTCTTACCTCAGTTATGACGTACCAATAATTTTTATTATCAAAACATGTCTTAAGTACTAAGACATGTATAGTAGATTAGTACTTAAGACATGTATAGTAGATTAGGCAAACATCTCTTTTGGTTTCGTCGTGTTTCCTACTATAATTCATAATATTTGACAAACATTAGGCAAATATGTTTTTATGGTAAATCACATCTTCTGGAAATGCAACCAACTTAAAGACAAATACAATATCAATTCGAAGTTTTAATTTTGAGCTATTTTATTCAGAATAATCTTTGCTGAAGTGATACATGCTGTGTGGATAGAGATAAACTTGAGAATATTTGAAAAAAGATATAGAGATTGGGAGAGAATTTCCAGAGAAATTGCTTAAGCTTGTAATGTTAGAAATCCTGTCGGATGTAGCCACCTTTTGCATAGTTTAGTCTTTTGATCCTTTCTAGTTTGGTAGCCATACTTAGTATGCTTGGATTTTAGTATTTTTTTGTTTTACTTTTGAAATAACCACATGGTCATGTGTTGTTTGGTTATAGTTATGTAATTGAGGCCACTTGGTGATAAATATAAGATTAGTTACCAAAAACATTAGTTCGTCTAATGTGATCTCTGATAATGGGTGAATTTCTAGCAAACTCTAATGTAATCTTTGATAATGGGAGAAATTCTAGAATAGAGTGAAAATCATTTCTACAATAGATTAAACTTTGTGAACTTGCTAAGCACTTCAAATTTTCAAGATTTGTGTCCTGATGTCAATTATGGATCTATACTTTTGATTTTGATTCGACTTATATGAGAAGAGAAAATTATATCAAAACTTTGGATTTGTGACATAAGAAAGGAAGGATACCGTAGATGATTTTCGGAAAACAATTTACAAGGTAATTTGTTGTGGTAGAACTTAGATAAATACTTTGTGTGTATAAATTATTTATTTTGTTGTCCTTCTTTTTATTTAAGAAATTAACGTGGCCCTTCCTCCAACAAAAAGGTTGAATACTAATGGTTCGTTTGATTGAAGAACAAGTAATTTCTGAATTAATTATTTCATGATTTTTATTCCATTTTTAATATAGGATAAAAATAATATAATACTACCATTACTAGAAAACAGTAAATTACTTGCGAATTTTACTTGGAGATTATTTCTGCAGAAATTTCCTACGAATTTTCATGCGAAAATATGAAATTCCTAAATTATAGACTTTTTTACCTGCGAAAAATAGTTTCCCAGAAAAATTGGTGGGTAAATTTGGCGCCATTTTCGCAAAATTATTACCTAGGGAATTATTTGCGGCAAATAATTTGTAAGTATTATATTCATAGGTAAATTCGCAAGTAATAAAAAAAAGAATTTATTTTTATCTTCTAGCAAGAAAATTCCTAGATAAATTTATTTGCAAACAATTACTTGGAAATTTATCTAGAAATATATGTGGTATTACCTGGGGATTCATGTTCTATGAATTTGGTTGGGGATTTACTTAGGAATTTTCTTACTTGAAGAATTACTTGGGGATTCTATTGTTGCGAATTTGATTTGAGATTTTTGAGGGATTTACTTGGAAATATGCAAATTTGAATATTTTTTTATATAATTTAATTGGAATTTTTTTTTTATTGAAATCTAAGGATTTTTGAAAATTAGGAGTCCTCGGGGAATATTTTCTTAAAAATATATTTACCAAATTTTAAAAATAATAATAATATAAAAAGGACAAATGATCACTAGAATGAAATTTATTGTTAAATAATTATTATATTTTTATGTTTAATAAATTATTATGCAATAATATCAATTTAATAAGGTGTTGGAACATTATCATAAATTTTTGGATGAATATTTTTAACTCATATATAATTAATATTTAATCTCACTAAAAATCAATGTTATTATTTTTTAATTTTTTATTTGAAAGAAATAAAGAATTAAAATTAGATGGCTAGTTATTTATCCAATAGAAAAATAATTATCATAAATATTTATCAATGTAATACGGTGTTGGAACATTACCATAAATTTTAGGATGAATATTTTTATATAATTAATATTTTATCTCACTAAAAATCAATGATACCATTTTTTTATTTTGTTTTTTGATTTGAAAGATACAAAGAATTAAAATTATATGGGTAGTTGTTTATCCAATAGAAAAGTAACTATCATAAATATTTGTCAAATTAATACGGTGTTGGAACATTACCATAAATTTAGGATAAATATTTTTAACTTATATATAATTAATATTTCATCTCACTAAAAACCAATGATACCATTTTTTATTTAATTTTTTTATTTGAAAGATAGAAAGAATTAAAATTATATGGATAGTCATTTATCCAACAAAAAAATAACTATAATAAAAGTTTAATTACCACTTGTTGATAGAATTATATGAAAAGAAAAATAAATAATTTTTACTTGTATATCCAATTGGTATATTATATTTTTACTAGCATTAAAAATAAAATAAAATTCTCTATAGTAAGTTATTAAATGATATTATATCCAAATATAAAATTAAGTATATTAAAATATAATTATTAAAAGATAAATTAAAATTATAAATACCAAATTTCCTAATAAGATATACAATCAATTATTGATTTATAACTTCCTTGCACATTCAATTTATAAATATATTTATATTTTCAATTAATTATTTATAATAATTTTGTATGCATAATGTAAATTTTGTCTACATTTAATATGCTTCGTTATAGATATTATCTCATAGAAAGTGTAAGCATAAAATTTTCATGATATGTTGGGCGGTAGTGATTAATTTTATGGAAAAGGGTCTAAAATACCCTCGAAGTATTGGAAATGGTACAAAACTACCCTCCATCCACCTATTGGCTCCAAAATACCCTTCTCATCCACCTATTGGCTCCAAAATACCCTTGTCATTCACCCTTGGGTTCAAAATTGACCACTTATTTAACGGTTTAAAATTTAAACTATTTAAATATTTTTTAAAAATACTTGGTGCTCAACTATTGGTTATAATTTAATTTATTAATATAATTTATAAACCAACCCACTACCCACCCAATACTAATTAAACCCCACCCAATTAATAAACCCGCCCCAAATCCACCTTATTAAACAAAACCCTGAACCCTTCCTTTCTAAGACTATGTTCTTCTCGCACGTTTAACAAAATCCTCCATTGATTTTCAAGATTTAGACAAATTGCAAATTTGCCTAGTCAATTTTCTATTTTTTGGTTGGATTTTAATGGAATTGAAAATCCCAAGAACCAATCTTGAGTTTTTAAAAAATTGATTCGCATGATAGAAAAATTTCTCATAGGTTTATAAGATTAGTGTTTTGCTTCTTTCTCAGTTAACTGGTATATATTACTATCTCTAGCTCTCGTTTGGAAGTCAATGAGGTTGTTCGTTTGTTAAAGTTGAATGAATGGTCTTTGTTATTCATTTGTTGATTATAACTAGTTAACTAGTCTTGTTTGGAAGCCAATAGGGTTGTTTGTTTGTTAATGTTGAATGAATGATTTATTAAAACACGAATCTTATAAACCTAGGAGAAATTGACTGAGAAGAACACAATGTTGGAAAGGAAGGGTTCAAGGTTTTGTTTAATAGGTGGATTTGGGGTAGGTTTATTAATTGGCCAGTGGAGTTTAATTAGTAATGGGTGGGTTTATAAATTATATTAATAAGTTAAATTATAACAAATAGTTGAGCGCCACGTATTTAAAAAAATATTTAAATAGTTTAAATTTAAAATCGTTAAATAAGTGGTCAATTTTGAACCCAAAGGTGGATGACAAGGGTATTTTGGAGCCAATAGGTGGATGAGAAGGATATTTTGGAACCAATAGGTGGATGAAGGGTAACTTTATACCATTTCTAATACTTTAAGGATATTTTAGGCTCTTTTCCATTTATTTTAATATATAAATAGTTGTCATGCTTTATTTTTGAGAAGCTAAATTACATGAACTTTACTCAACATTTTAAGATATTTTTTTAGATCATATTAATATGAGATGACTTTATAGTACTTTTTGTGTAGTGAATATCTAAATTGTATTTTTAATATTCAATTAATTAAATTAAATTTAGCTTTAAAAATTAATCAAATTAAAGAAAAACAACAAAAGTTTAGTGTAATGCTAGTGGTACTTTTTACCACATCGGTGGAAGACACACAATCTTTAGCATTTATAGTGCTATTAGTTAGAGCATTGGTAGAATAGAGTAATTACATATAGGTTGGGTAGTGGGCTAAGATTAAGTTTGTGCAATTAAGTAGAGTGGAGTATTAAGTTAGTGATATTAAGTAGGTGCCTATGTGTATGGGGGTGTCCTAAGTGTATGGGATTCAAGAACAAAATAATTAATTAGGAGTACTAATTATTAATTAATATATGTTTAGAAAATTTCTTTTTTGTTCACTCTAACAGGGGAACACGTTCTAAATCCTAAAACCCTACATAATATTGAACAATCAACATTCTGTCAACATACTTGTGTTTTCTCACACATTACATTGAAGATGTTAATTGTATAACTACAACTCTTTCTCATATATCATTTATCTCCACCCCCAATGTATGTGGACCCTTAAATGACTAGTTTAAACTTATTTAATTAAATAAATTTCAATAATATAGTTTATTATTAATTAATCATTCTCCCTTTTAAATTATACTAGCTACGGTCTATATATAAGCGTCATATTCTAGTAGGTGCAATATAGATCATTTTTGAATCATGATATCAACCCGTATATACCTCATTAGTGTTGAAGTGTAGATGTCGTTGTTACAATATAAACCAAGCACATCAAAAAGTATCGTGTCACGCCCCGAGCAAACACCCCGGACATGGCTGGCACTCGAGAACCATTGCTGGCCCCAAGCGAACCCTTGGCCTGGCTTACTTACTCAGCGGAAGACTATATGCATATTTATAATGATCAATAGCACTGTACTCACTTGAATAATAAAATACTGAGAATGCTTAAAATTCAAACATTCAACTTGGCCAAATGGCAACTCAAATCTTAACATATGAAATGATAATGTAAAGACAACTGAACTACTAACTGTCTATGAAGCCTCTAAAACAAAGAGGGATGTCGGGACAAGACCCCTGATCATCCTAACAATGAAACAAATATTGCAAGCAACGTAAAAGAGTCCTCCAGAATGCAAGGAGGATCACCAACAGACTCTGAACTGCTCACTGGATCAACGATGCGCTTGATGTCGATCCTAGTTAACTGTGTCTGTATCATAATAAGATGCACGCCAACTGGCATCAATACATTGAATGTACGAGTATGCGAATTGGAATGCTAAACACAACTTAAGCTTGAAAAGAAACTGAAGAACTTACATGGCTCAACTCAACTCAACATAACTGAACTCATTTCAATGTAAAGTAGTTTAAAAACAAGTGCAATATAAAGAAAAGCTGTTTAAAACATGATGTCAACTCTGTGTGTATGCAAAGATACACTAAAACTCTGAAATGTATGTAAAAATACAAATAACTATGTATATAAGAATACAATTAACTTCTGTGGGCGTTTCTCTAACCGACAACCATCACTTAAGAGCTATAGTGATGATACATCGTTTTACCTCACGCTGCCAAGGCATCCTATACCTTGCCAAGGGTATAGGACTTGAACTACTAAGTGGATCCACTAGTCTATGCTAAAAAGCACTAAGGTTCATCTAAAAATTATGACCCTTTTCTACCCATGATGGCTACATGGTTTATGGGGGCTGTGGATTCTCTGAACGCTCCCCCATATCGGTGCTCAATACTACTCCCAAAATATGATACCAACTCTTTATGTTTAAAAACATACTTCTTCTGTGATTTGAGATTAGTGCTCAAAAACATAGCTCAAAGGCTATCTTGGAAATCAAAGTTTCCTCTCTTGCTTCATTTAGAAAGTGATTACTCTTTTCTGAAAACAAGCCCGAAGGCCCTTTGGAAATCGAGGTTTCCTTTCTTGTTTAAATGTGAAAACATTTTACACCCTTTGGGAATACATAGTCCCCATATACTTTTGAAGAAATGAACTTCAAGCTTTACTCTTTACTCTTTACTCAACTTGAACTTTAAGTCTTAAAACAAATTTAAAACATTTATAGAAGACTTTAGAAAACTTTGAAGAACTTCCCTTGACTTTGACCTTAACTGCTTTTGACTTGACTCTTAACTGGTCCTTGAATTGAATTATGGATTCAAGGATTGTGATTTGTGGTTGGAAAGATCTCATGATGTTTAGTAATGATTTTAGATGGCTAAACATGAGAAAACACCAAAAAACAATATTTGAGGGTGGGTCCGTGACGCGAAACGACTTTTCCCAAAACTGGGGACCAGCTCCGCGATGCGGAGGCACACCAAATTTTCTTCTTCGTTTACTAGCTCTAAGCCCCCTAAACTCAATAGGTTCTTTCCCAAACACTTAGATTCGATTATATGTTCAAAGTACATCAGATTCTACTCAAAATCAAACCAAAAAACGTGAGTCAATCTCAAGAAACTCCAATTAACACAACCCACAAGAATTCAAATGAAAATTTATCAAGAACTCAAGGATTTACTTTCAAATCTAATAACTTCGCTGAAATTGAATCATGATTGGCGGGTGTGTGGACTAACCCAATGCTATGTGATCTCACATACCTTGTAGGGATCACCCCGACGAAATCCACAAGCTAATCTCGACAAATCTTGAACGTTCTTCTCCTTTCTCCAAGCCCTAGCGTGAAAATCACTTTTCTATAACTGACTAAAATCTGAATTTACCCCAATTAAACTCCTAAAAATGAATGAATTAATTTGGATAAGGAAAGACCAAACTACCCTTCAAAAATTCGGATTTGGACTTTCCTAATTCCAACAACCCAACTTACAAAGGGCATAACTCACTCATACGAACTCGAAATTGCGCAAACTCAGCGGCATTGGAAAGATAATTCAAAGACCTATCCTACCATATCTGGAAGTATCTTTAAATTGTCCTGAGATATAAGTTATGTTCGTTGGAAGTTGGCCAAAACTCAAGTTTTTCCTAACTTTAGACAAATTTCCAGATTTTCATTATTTCCTAAAATGACTATTTCCAGTTCTTAGCTTCTTCCTAGCTATTTCAAGTTGTGAGATGTTAAAATATATCCCATTTGGGAACATTCATCCTCGAATGAGATTATTCTTACTAGGCTAAGGGTGGTAACATTAAGTTCAAACACCCAACAAGCAAATGCAAACAAACAACATGCTCACTCATAATTTAAAGAGTACTAAGAAGAGAATTAGTACCTTGGTCTGCACTTTCTACGAATTCAAAGAGATGTGCATATCTCTTTTTCATATCCTCCTCAACTTCCTAAGTAGCTTCCTCAATAAATTGGTTCCTCCAAAGGACCTTGACTGATGCTACCTCTTTTGTCCTCAATTTGCAAACTTAGCGATCTAGAATCTGAACAGGAATGTCATGCCCAAAATCCCATTAAGGCGAACCGGCACCCGTTGCCGAGAAGGGTCGGGAGGACCAACCTGTAATCATGCTCTATCTATGAACATTTAAAGGTGCTGCCATAGTGGATAACATGTTTTTATGAAAGTAGGCAGTATTAACAAGCCAAAATAAAGTGCACATGACTTGGCCGTTGGGGCCATGATGTCTAAGACACGAGGCACAACCACACTTCACTATACATAGTCTACAAAGCCTTTAAATGATAAAACATTATGGGGTTAAGGTCGGGACAGGCCCCGCCTTACACTCAGCTACTATACAATACCAAAATACATGCTATAGAGTCGAAAAGCCCCAAATCAACCTGGAGCTCACCAATAGCCGCTGAATTTCCTGTTCTCCAACTGGGGAGATCTACTAGCTCCTGGTGTTCTTTTAAGCTTCCCAGCAACTAGTGGAGTGATATACGATAGTGTGGAACCAAGATTAATTAACGCATATACATTATGTGAAAAGATGAACAATGTACATGTTACTATGTCAGGTGAAGCCTCCAAGTTCTGTCGACTCCCAAGAGCATATGTGCGATTTTGGACTCCGCTAGAACTAGTTGCTCTTCTAACACCTCTACCACGACCTGTAGGAACCTGTTGACCTCTACCTAAGGGAGGCATCGATGATGACGATGCAACAGCTGATCCAGTAGGTTGTGCTATATAACTCATGCACCTTTTAGGGCAATCTCTCATTAGGTGCCCTGACATACCACACCAATAACATGCATCTGTTCTAATACGACATATACCTAAATGACTCCTCCCACATTGTTTACAAGGCTGTCTAGGAGGCATTAATTGGCTTGTACTGCCTTGCTCTGGATATCTCGATGTCCGTGAACCTTGGCTCTCACTCTTTTGCCTAAACTGATTGCCTCTCGGCAATTGAAATTGGGGTGGAGCACTAGCTGTAGAGTTGCGAAATGACGGCCTAGCTGGTCTATTAGAAAACCGAGGCTTAAACTCACCTTGGGGTGGTGTAAACTTCCCGGTAGACCTAGCCCTCTTGGACTGACCCCTTTCTGTCTCTTGTGCCTTTTTCTCTAGTTTTTGATCCTCCAATTTCTGTGCAAAAGTTTGCATCCCTGCTATATCCATATCTTTATTTATAGAAGCAATGGTACAATCTCTAACCAGATACGAATCCAATCTATCCACATATCGATGAACTATATCCTCCATAGTAGCACCTACATTGGGAGCATACCTCGACAAGGAATTAAATTGGAGACTGTACTCTCTCACGCTCATACCCCCTTGGTGAAGATTTAAGAACTGATCTGCGCGGGCCTCTCGAATCTCCAATGGCAAATAATGATCAAGAAACGCCTTTTTAAATTCTTTCCAAGTAGTTGGAGGTGCATCTGTACTCTTAGATTGCTTCCAAGTTTCATACCATAATATAGCCGCACCCTTTAATCTATATGTTGCTAGCTGACGTGCATAAAATCCAAAGTTCATTGGATTTGATCAATAAAGTCTTGCGGGTCTTCATTAGGATCTGACCCGGTGAATGATGGAGGGTCCAAATTAAGGAAATCATGTATCCGCGTGCTAGCTGCCCTATCTGCACCACCAATACCCACAACTGGGCCTTCTTGCCTTTGACCTTAGCCAGAAACTATATGAGTCAATAATTGAACCACATTCCTCAAATTTTGCTCGGTAGCATTAATAGTGGATTCTTGAGGTGCAGCTTCCCTCCTTAGATCTTCTGGAGATGGAGGGGTCGGGGAAGTCTGTGATAGAGACTCATCTTGAGCCTCACTTTGAACAGCTTGATTAGGTGGTGGTTGGCTGGTCCCTTCTTGGGTAGCCACATCTACTCACTTACGTGTACTTTTACTCATTCTCGTAACCGACATCTTTGCTATAATTAAGCAATTCAGAAGTTAGATACGATTCTCCTACAACATTGGTTCTATTGCACGATCTAAGAAATGAAAGAAAAGAGACAACTCCTACATGTCTCGTTGCATCATGTTTATAAATGTGGTGCATAACACATCCATAAGCAAGACTCTACACAGACACAACTTTGTAGACTCCCTAGGATGACCTGCTCTGATACCACTTTTGTCACGCCTCAAATCCTTTTAAGACGGACATGAACCCGATGCTCTAAAGGCTCGAGAGAACCAACATGTAACCTGTGCCTACTATGTATATAACTATGACAAACTTGTGACAAGTTCACATACGATGTAGCGATACGGACCAACATAAGTAGACCCAAAACTTCTATACAAGACTTGGCCGTTGAGGGCACAACTCGTTAAGACGCAACTGAAACATATACATAAGTCTACAAAGCCTCTAAAAGATATAAGACCTTAAAATAGGTCGGGACAGACCCCGCCTTACCCTTAGCTACGATACAATACCAAAATGAATCTACCAAGGACTCAGTAAAGCTCCGAATTAATCTGGAGCTCACCGAAAGTAGCTGAGTGTCGTGTTCTCCTACTGAGGAGGTCTACTAGCTGAAGTACCTATGCCTGCAACATGAAATGCAGCGTCCTCCGGGAGGGACGTCAATACTAGAAAATGTACTGAATATGTAAGGCAATAACATATCTAAATAAGAGTTCAATGAAACCAAGTATCAATATATGTGTGCATAAATCAGAACAGAAGACCATCTTGGTTAACTCTTGTGGAATCATGTATTATACATTCTTGTCTTTATCTTTCTCTGTGTTATGATCTTTATAAGGCATTTGATACGAATGACCAGCTGATCAGTGGTAGAAGAGGATGACCCATGCTAGGCATTTTAACCCCTGGGATGCGGTCCTCATAATTATACAAATTGGGATCGGCCCATGTTAGGCTTTAGCCCCTGAGCTGCCACCCTTCTATACCAATTAAGATCGGCCCATGCTAGGCTTTCGCCCCTGAGCTGCCACCCTTAATTATACAAATTGCTTTACTTAGATTCTTTAATCTTTGAGATTGTTGTTTTGGTGGTCATAATCATTTTTGATATTTGAGACTATAGCAGTAGTAGAAGACATGAAAATGATACTTCAAGGCAGTAACAATGACATAAGGAGCTATGTAACATCAATGCATTACTTGCGGGCTTAAATGGCACAATTGACTTCAACTGACTAAGAGGAGGATTCACCAAACTTGCTTTTGAAAATACCATTTCTATATCAGCAGATAAGAGGATAATTACACAAGTATAGATTAGTGAACATATAATGAAGTAATTATGTACACTAAGGAGAGGGGGACATATTGTTAGCTATTTGGAGATCATACGCTGCCACTATGTTTCCTTTACTAGGAATAGAACTTAGGAAATTCACTTGTTGATATTAATCTCAAGTATCAGATTTCATGCCGAAGAATATTGAATCGAATAGCCTTACATACCTTATCCTCTGATCAATACAACTATCACAATTCAACCTCCCCTTTCAGGTTTTAATCTACAATATAAGTCATGATAAATTTAAATTAGCAGCTATCACACCGTGAGCCTCGTAAAACAGTAGCTAACTTTGACGAATAATGAGCCCATACAGCCCTTAACACAATGTGTATCACCACACCCTCCTTCTCTGCCCAATATATATATTATATATCATTTTCCAAGATTACCCAAACTGTACCAACAACAATACACATAAAAACAGTCTCAAATATTCTTTTATTATACAACCAATTATTGAACTCACCACCCCCTTGAGTTCTTTATGGTAGCACACCCCTAATTCCTCACTCAAACTCATACATAAGGAGGAAGAAAATGGAGCAGTCACCTTACCTCAATTTCTGCAACTTCTCCTTATAACTTGAATTCCTCTAAAACTTCAACTTCCCTTCACACTTAAACCAAAGAAGAAGAGAAAAGTATCTTAATAACCAAGGAAGTGAGTGGTAGCTTCGTGAAATATTATGCCCTTATACCTATACTTGAGCATGAATAACATGTTTTCCTAATCATCCATGGGAGAATTATGCTAAATCCATAAGTGTTTTCACTTACCTTGTCTTGCAGAGATGAGGGTTTATTCAAGAACCCTAGAAGAACTTTAAGGCTGCTGTTTAATCCTTAAGAGAAAAGAGAGAGAAAGATCTGGAGTTAATCTTCAATAATGTGTGTTAAAATGAATGAGAATAGCAGCCAATATATCTTTATATTGAGATTTTTTCACCTTTAAGAATATCCACTAGAAAGCTTCATTTTCAACCACTAATTGGTCAAGTAGATGATGCACCTGCTTACGTACATCAAGCAGCTCAAAAGGTCAAAATAGGTGATGCACTTACTTGCTTTCACTTGGGCTTAAATATTGGGCCTTGACAGATTTGGCTGCTAGGCTTTCATTTCATTTTGTTTTATTTAACATAGTTTGGGCCTCAAGTGAGTCCATTAGCATAGGCCAAAATCTGATCCATAAACCTTGGCCTTTTTAACTAGATCCATATAGTTCAAGTAGGTGATGCACCTACTTGGTTCTTTGGACTGGTTTATTAGTCAAAGTAGGTGATGCACCTACTTGTCACCTACTAGCTTAGTTAAGTCAATCAAGCAACTCACCTATTTTAATCCATTTTCTAATTATTAATCTCTTTTTATTTAACTTAGCACTTAACTTTCAACTTTAAGCTCAATTACCATCTTCCCGTCTGGAGTTTAAATATTTCCGTTGGAGTTATAACTTGCAGTACATATGCTGCAACGTGCAAGACATCACATCACCTTCCGAGCTAGTTTAAACCAACACTAATCATATAAGAAACATGGTCCCTCACCTATACTATAAGGCTATGTCAAGTATCACAAGAACAGAACAAGCATATGCATAATACGGGCTGTTACACTTGGCATACAATCGCCGATCACGAAGAACTTGTAATACATGTCGTAAGTGATTTGTATGGTCCTCTTCTAATCTTGAATATACCAAGATATTATCTATAAATACTATCACAAATACATCCAAGAATGGCTTGAACACCCTATTCATCAAATCCATAAAAATTGCCGATGCATTTGTTAGCCCAAATAACATAACGAGAAATTTGAAATGACCATGCCGTGTTCAAAAAGTTGTCTTGGGTATATCCTTCTCCTTCACCCTCACTTGGTGATAACCTGTTCTCAAGTCAATTTTTGAAAAGCACTTGGCATTTTGTAACTGATCAAACAAATCATCAATTCTGGGGAGGGGGTATTTATTCTTAACTGTCACTCTATTCAATTGTCGGTAGTCGATACACATTCTCAACGTGCCGTCCTTCTTATGTACAAATAACATTGGTGCACCCCATGGGGATAAACTAGGCCTTATAAACCCCTTTTCTAACAAGTCCTTTAATTGTTCCTTTAATTCATGTAATTCTACCGGGGTCATTCTATACGGAGGAATAGAGATAGGTTGAGTGCCTGGAATTAAATCGATACCAAACTCTACTTCTCGTTTTGGGGGTAAACCTGGAAGCTCTTCAGGAAACACATCAAATAAATTTATTTACTACCGGAACAGATTGAAGAGTCGGTGGTTCTGCCTCCACATCTCTCACTCTAATTAGATGACATATATACCCTTTTGACATCATCATTCTTGCCTTCAAATAAGAAATAAACTTACCCCTTGGCGCTGCAACATTGCCTTCCCATTCAAGGATTGCCTCGTTTGGAAAGTGAAAGTGCACTCTCTTAGTTCGGCAATCCACCGTGGCATAACAAGAAGCCAACCAATCCATACCCATTATAACATCAAATTCAACCATTTCTAGTTCAATTAGGTCAGCCAATGTATCACGATCACAAACAGTTACTATGCAGTTATGATAGACCCTTCTTGTTATAATAGAATCACCGGTTGGTGTAGACACTTCAAATGGTTTATTCAATAATTTTGGTGTTCTTTTAAGCTTCCCAGCAACTAGTGGAGTGATATACGATAGTGTGGAACCAGGATCAATTAACGCATATACATTATGTGAAAAGATGAATAATGTACCTGTTACTACGTCAGGTGAAGCCTTATAGTTCTGTCGACTCCCAAGAGCATATGTTCGATTTTGGACTCCGCTAGAACTAGTTGCTCCTCTAACACCTCTACCACGACCTGTAGGAACCTGTTGACCTCTACCTAAGGGAGGAACTGATGATGACGATGCAACAACTGATCCAGTAGGTTGTGCTATATCACCCATGCGCCTTTTAGGGCAATCTCTCATTAGGTGCCCTGGCATACCACACCAATAACATGCATATGTTCCAATATGACATATACCTAAATGACTCCTCCCACATTATTTACAAGGCTGTCTAGGAGGCATTGATTGTCTTGTACTGCCATGCTCTGGATATCCTGATGTCCGTGAACCTTGACTCTCACTCTTTTACCTAAACTGGTTGCCTCTCGGCCATTGAAATTGGGGTGGAGCGCTAGCTGTAGAGTTGGGAAATGATGGCCTAGCTGGTCTATTAGAAAACCGAGGCTTAAACTCACCTTGGGGTGGTGTAAATTGCCCGGTAGACCTAGCCCTCTTGGACTGACCCTTTTCTGTCTCTTGTGCCCTTCTTCTCTGCTTTTGATCCTCCAATTTCTGTGCAAAAGCTTGCATCCTTGGTATATCCATACCTTTATTTAAAGAAGCAATAGTACAATCTCTAACCAGATACGAAACCAATCTATCCACATATCGATGAACTCTAGCCTCCATAGTAGCAGCTACATTGGGAGCATACCTCGACAAGGAATTAAATTGGAGACTGTACTCTCTCACCCTCATACCCCCTTTGTGAAGATTTAAGAACTGATTTGCGCGGGCCTCTCGAATCTCCAATGGCAAATAATGTTCAAGAAACGCCTTTTTAAATTCTTTCCAAGAACTTGGAGGTGCATCTGTACTCTTAGATTGCTTCCAAGTTTCATACCATAATATAGCCACACCCTTTAACCTATATGTTGCTAGCTCAACAACTTCTTTACCACTCACGTGCATGACATCCAAAGTTCGTTAGATTTGATCAATAAAGTCTTGCGGGTCTTTATTAGGATCTGACCCAATGAATGATGAAGGGTTCAAATTAAGGAAATCATGTATCCGCGTGCTAGCTGCCCTATCTGCACCACCAATACCCGTAACTAGGCTTTCTTGCCTTTGACCTTGGCCAGCAACTATACGAGTCAATAATTGAACCGCATTCCTCAAATTTTGCTCGGTAGCATTAATAGTGGGTTCTTGAGGTGCAACTTCCCTCCTTAGATCTTCGGGAGATGGAGGGGTTGGGGAAGTCTGTGATAGAGACTCATTTGAGCCTCACTTTGAACAGCTTGATTAGGTGGTGGTTGGCTGGTCCCTTCTTGGGTAGCCATATCTACTCGTTTACCTGTACTTTTACTCCTCGTAACCGGCATCTTTGCTATATAAAGCAATTCAGAAGTTAGATATGATTCTCTTACAACATTGGTTCTATCGCACGATCTAAGAAATGAAAGAAAAGAAACAATTCCTACATGTCTCATAGCTTCCTGTTTATAAATGTGGTGCACAACACATCCATAAGCAAAACTCTACACAGACACTGCTTTGTAGACTCCCTAGGATGACCTGCTTTGATACCACTTTTGTCACGCCCAAAATCCCATTAAGGCGAACCGGCATCCATTGCCGAGAAGGCTCGGGAGGACCAACCTATAATCATGCTTTATCTATGAACATTTAAAGGTGCTGCCATAGTGGATAACATGTTTTCATGAATGTAGACAGTATTAACAAGCCAAAAGAAAGTGCACATGACTTGGCCATTGGGGCCATGATGTCTAAGACACGAGGCACAACCACACTTCACTATACATAGTCTACAAAGCCTCTAAATGATAAAACATTATGGGGTTAAGATCGGGACAGGCCCCGCCTTACACTCAGCTACTATACAATACCAAAATACATTCCATAGACTCGAAAATCCCCGAATCAATCTGGAGCTCACCAATAGCCGCTGGATGTCTTATTCTCCTACTGGGGAGATCTACTAGTTCCTGTACCTGCAACATGAATTGCAGGTCCCCCGAGAGAGACGTCGGTACGGGAGAATGTACTGAGTATGTAAGGCATAAAGTACTGTATGTGAAATAAGAACTCAAATGAAATCATATACCAATGTAAGGATACAAGACCACCTTTTCTCACATTATGGGATCAGGTACTTTACATTCTTTACTTTACACTCTGTGCACAACATATAATACAAATGACCAGCTGATCAGTGGTAGACATATAAATCGGGATCGACCCATGCAAGGCTTTCCTTTAACCCCTGGGATACCACCCGTAATATTGGGATCGACCCATGCTAGGTAATTCTTCCACCCCTGGGATACCACCCATCAATAAGTAGATTCATTTAATATCTTTTCATTAACATTTGAGATGATTCTTTTGGTGGTCATAGCATTTTGAGTTGTGGGACTATGTAGTCAACAAGTGACGTGTAATAATCATATAATGCAAGAACAACAACGTAGAAAGTAGTTACACAATTAATGAAATGCATAGGAGCTTTAATAATATATGGACCTTATTTAGTTAAAAGGAGAATTCATGCAACGTATTCGATGTATATGTACAGATTTGAAATGAACATGTATTGGAACGTGCAGATATGTTAAAGAGTGAGAACAAGGTCATAAGTCGTGTTGGAGCTGGTAGACTACCTTTATGTGTCGAGGACGAGTCTAGATTTCATGTCAATTAGTAGGAAATCGAAAAGCCTTACATACCTTGCTGTACCACCTGTAGTTACCTTGAAGTACCTTCCTTTCTTTTCAAATACTTATCTACAATAGAGTAGGTGATAAACTAGTATTAGTAGTTACTAAACATGCTTAGGCAGTTCAATCTCACTCAACAATAATGCTCGGGCAGCAAACCCCTAATTACCAAACTGAGGGTGTTCTTTCAACCCCGCCTTCTTTTATTGCATTTGTACACTACACAACTATATTTCAATATCAACAATTTACACCCTTTCCAGACATCAACCAAGCCGTCCCTAATATGTTTACACATCAACCTGTCCCAAAACAGTCCTAACAATCCAACATACAATAGAGGATGTGAAACCATAGTTTTCCATCATCATCCCACGAGTTCTTATCAACAGTATACTTAAAATATCATACTTAGACTCGTGTTTAAGGAAGACAAAGATAGGGCAGTCACTTTACCTTAATTCTTATAACTTGTTTTCTTTTAACTTTAACTCTTCAATAACTTGAGCTTCCCTTGCAAGGGCTTGGGTTTATCCAAGAACCCTGGAAAACTTGTGGCTACTGCTATGCTTTGAAAGAGAGAGGAGAAGCTTAGAGAGAAATCTGATTTTTTTATCTATTCTTAAAAGTGAGGAAATGACCAGCAACTTGGGGATTATAGAAGTCTTATTTTTCCCCACCTCTTAAGTTTTAATATCAGCCACTAATTTGTCAAAGTGGTCTAAGTAGGTGATGCATCTGCTTGGAATTATATGTACACAAAATGGGCCCTTTATGTACTCATCTTGGGGTGCAATCTTTCCCCTTTCTAATATTAAACCATGGGCCATAATTATACCCTTAATTTGGGCCTTAATCTTTATTGGGCTCAAGTAGTTGGACTTGGACAGATTGGTGTGAGGCCTCATCTCCATTCCCTTTTCCTTTTTATTTAATTTGGGCCTCAAGAGAGCCCACTAATGCATGAACTAATCTTCCCCATCTACCTAGCCCATTTGAGCTAAACAAGTAGGTGACACCTGCCAACTTTATAAAGTCCAACAAGCACCTCAATTATTTTATTCATTTTCCGAGCGTAATCTCCTTAGTTTAACTCAAAACTTATATACATTTCATCACCTTAACTTTTAGATTTACATATAGCCCTTCGATCCAGAATTTAAATACTTCTAAAATTTAACGTTCACTCGATCGTGCAATATTGCAATGTACGGGAGTTACCCTTATAGCTTCTTTATTGTCACCATTCATCTAGGAAATCAAGTTCATTACTTATACCACAAAGCTAAATCAAGTTCCATATGTGTAGAACTTTTACATGTAAAATACGGGGTGTTACAAGGAATCTCCTCATAAGATAAGCTATCATTGATCCCAGTATTTTCAGTTGGTATGATCAATGAAGGATCGCCCATGCACTTCTTCAACATGGAGATATGAAACACCAGATGAATCGTGGTTAACTCTTGTGGTAGCTCCAACTCATAAGCTACATTGCTAATCCTTTTGGATATTCGATAAGGTCCAATATATCGGGGACTAAGTTTTCCCTTCTTACCAAACCTCATAACACCCTTCATGGGTGAAACTTTAAGATATACCCAATCATCTACTTCAAACTCTAATGCCCTTCTCGTAACATCAGTGTAGGATTTCTGACGACTCTGTGCCATTTTCAACCTCTCTTGAATCACCTTTACCTTCTCCATAGCTTGATGGACTAAATTTGGTTCTATCAACCCTGCTTTACCAACTTTAAACCATCCAATAGGAGTTCTGCATCTTCTCCCATAAAGAGCTTCATAAGGAGCCATTTGGATGCTCAAGTGGTAACTATTGTTGTAAGCAAACTCAATGAGAGGTAGGTGATCATCCCAATTCCCTTTGAAATCAATCACACAAGCCCTCAACATAACTTCTAAGGTCTGAATAGTTCGCTCTGCTTTCCCATCAGAGGATGAAAAACAGTACTTAAGTTCACCTTTGAACCCAAGCCTTTCTGAAATGACTTCCAAAACTGCGCAGTTAACTGAGCACCTTTTTCTGAAATAATGGATATTGGAACCCTATGAAGTTTTACCACCTCTTGAATATATAACCTGGCATAATCCTCTGCTGAATGAGTAGTCTTTACCGACAAAAAGTGGGCTGATTTTGTCATTCTGTCGACAATCACCCAAATAGAGTCATGCTGCCTGCGAGACCTTGGTAAACCTGTGATGAAGTCCATATTAATCATCTCCCACTTCCATTCCAGAAGTTCTATATTTGAGTCAAACCACCGGGCCTTTGGTGCTCTACTTTAACTTATTGGCAATTTTGACACTTAGCAACTAATTCTGCAATGCCCTTCTTCATACTATTCCACCAATACACCTCTTTTAAATCGCGATACATCTTTGTAAAACCTGGATGAATGGAATATATGGAGCTATGAGCCTCTTCCATGATCCTCTCTTGGAGTCCATCCACCATTGGTACACATAATCTACCTTGATATCTCAGTACACCATCTCCCCCTGTTCAAAAGCTAATACTTTTTGCTTATGAACAGTTGCCTTCAATTCAAGCAAAATAGGGTCTTGGTCTTGCTTGCCTTTTATTTCTAAAACTAATGATGATTCAACCCCATTCATCACCACTACTCTTCATTCTGTGGAATCCATAAGTCTGACTCCCAGGCGTGCAAGTCTACGCACATCTTTTGCTAACTCTTTCTTTTCTTCCTCAACATGGGTAGTACTACCCATAGACAACCTGCTTAAAGAATCAACAACAACATTAGCCTTACTTGGGTGGTAAAGAATACTCATGTCATAATCCTTGAGTAATTCTAACCGTCTCCTCTGTCTGAGATTGAGCTCTTTCTGAGTGAACACATACTGAAGGCTCTTGTGATCGGTGAACACATCCACATGAATACCATAAAGGTAATAGCACCATATTTTCAAAGTAAATACTATATCAGCCAATTCTAATCATGAGTTGGGTAGTTCTTCTCTTGAACTTTCAACTGTCTGGAGGCATAAGCTATAACTTTGCCATTCTACATTAACACACAACCCAAACCAACTCTAGATGCATCACAATAGACAACGAAGCCTTGCGTACCTTCTGGTAAGGTCAAAATTAGGGCAGTAGTCAACCTCTTTTTCAATTCCTGAAAGCTTTTCTCACAAGCTTCAGACCGTTGAAACTTAATTATCTTCTGAGTCAATTTGGTCAAAGGGGATGAAATAGACGAGAATCCCTCTACGAACCTTCTATAATAACCAGCTAAGCCCAAGAAACTCCTAATATCAGTTGGAGATGTGGGTCTAGGCCAACTCATCACTACCTCTATCTTCTGGGTATCAGCTCTAATTCCATCACCGGAAACTATGTGGCCCAAGAATGCCACAAACTCAAGCCAAAACTCACATTTTGAGAACTTAGCATATAACTCCTTATATTTCAAAGTTTGAAGAACTATTCTGAGATGGCTAGCATGATCTTCTTCATTTCTTGAATAGATTAGTATGTCATTAATGAAGACGATGAAAAACATATCTAAATAAGGTTTGAAAACTCTATTCATAAGGTCCATGAACGCTGCAGGTGCATTAGTCAAACCGAACGACATGACCAGAAACTCATAATGACCATAATGGGTCCTGAATGCTGTCTTGAGAATATCACATTCCCTTACTTTCAACTAACGGTAGCCAATCTGAGGTCTATTTTCGTAAAACAAGAAGCACCCTGAAGCTGATAAAAAAGATCATCAATTCTCAGAAAAGGAAACTTGTTCTTGATGGTAACCTTGTTCAATTGGCGGTAATCTATACACATTCTAAGGGAGCCATCTTTCTTTCTCACAAACAAGACTGGAGTGCCCCAAGGTGAGACACTTGGTCGAATAAGACCTTTCTCTAAAAGGTCTTTCAACTGATCTTTATGCTCTTTCAACTCTGCTGGTGCCATTCTATAAAGCGGAATAGATATAGGACGAGTATCTGAAAGAAGGTCTATACCGAAGTCTGTCTCTCTCAGGAGGGACTCCAGGAAGATCATCTGGAAAGACTTCTGGAAACTCTTTTACTATAGGAACTGACTGAATGAGAGGTATCTCAACATTAGAGTCATTAACTCGGACTAAGTGATAGATACAACCCTTAGAAACTAACTTCCTTGCCTTAAGGTACGAAATGAAATGACCCTTAGGCACTACTGAACTGCTTTTCCACTCTAAAACTGGCTCATTAGGAAACTAAAACTTGACCAATCGAGTTTTATAATCAACTGAGGCATAACATGCATGAAGCCAATCCATACCAAGAATGACATCAAAATCTACCATATCTAACTCAACTAGATCAGCCATGGTACTCTTGTGATTGACGGAAATGGGACAATCACGATAGACTCTCTCTGCTAGAATAGACTCACCAACAGGTGTAGAAACACTGAATGGTTCACTAAGTTCCTCATGAATAACATCAAAATTCATAGCAACATATGAAGTTACAAAAGATAAACTCGTTCTTGGGTCTAGTAAAGCATAAACAGTAAAGTCAAAGACTTGGATCATACCAGTGACAACATATGGCGAATCCTCTTGCTCTTGGCGACTGTTGATAGCATACAAGCGGTTTGTTCCTCCGCTAGTACTGGAAGTTTCCCCTCTAGGTGCAACTCTATCTGGTGGAGCAACTGAAGAAGACTGTACTCTATTGCTCCCATTACCATTTCCCTGCCTGTTCTTTGGACACTCTTGCATGAAATGCCTATTCTGACCACACTTGAAACAACCAGTGGAACCCTCACGACAAGTACCTGAATGGTTCCTACCACACTTGGCACATACATGAGGCTTACTACCCCCTTGTTCCACGCTACCTTGAGAATAAGCAGGTTTAGCTCTGAAATTCTGACTATTGTACTCACCTTTGTTCTTAGTTGCAGGTGCACTAGCAGATGATGGAGCAGGTCCCTTCTGTTTCTGTTGGAAAGAAGACCAGTTGGTATTACTCTTCTGCTGCCCGGACTCGTTCCCTGTCTTAGCTCGCTTGTTCTTAAACTCTTCCCTATCCCTTAGATTCTCTTCCTTAACCTGCTGCACATATACCATTAACCTCGAGATGTCCATATCCCCAATAAACATTGCGTCCCTTCCTTCTTTACTCGACAGACGAGCCAACCCAGCAACAAACAAGCTCATTCTACTCCTCATGTCCGCACCATTTCCGGAGCATAACCGGAAAATTCAGTGAATTTCAACCCATATTCATGAATGCTTAGAGAATCCTGCTTAAGTGTGAGGAACTCACGTACCTTGGCCTCTTTCAGTTCTCGGGGAAAGAAACACCCCAAGGAAGCCTCCTTAAAACAGGCCCAACTCGCAGGTGGTGCATCCTCAGCTCTACCCTATTTCCACTGGTCAAACCAAGTCCTAGCGACATTCTTCAGTTGATATGCAACTAGCTCAACTCTCTCAGTATCAGCAACATGCATCACATCAAACACCTTTTTTCAGTTCATCAACAAAGTTCTCCGGATCCTCAGAAGTACTTGAACCAGTGAAACTAGGAGGATTCATCCTCAAGAACTCACGAATCCTTGAAGTGTCAGCCTCTTCTTGTTGAGCCCCTCTCCGTTGCCCAATCTGGTTAGTCACAACTTGACTCAACATCCTGATTGCTTCTCTAAACTCAACGTTAGTGACTTCCTCTTGAGGTTGCACTTCAGGTTCATTGGGTACCCCTTGCTCCTCTACATATCCCCAAGTTGGATGACCTCTGACTGCTATTCATGAAGGCATGATTATCTGAAAACACGCGCAAACACGAATTAGAAGGAAACTTTTTAGAGATCAACTCTAACGCACAAAATGAGTGTGAAAGAAGTGAAAATTTTTCCTAAATGTTGCAGCATCCTAATTATAGATGTGGCACACTTCACACCGATAACTAGGAATCTACAAACACGGCTTCATAGACTCCCTAGGACTCTTGAACTGTGTGCTCTGATACTAAGTTTGTCACTCTCTGAGCCTACACCTCGGACGTGGCTAGCACTCGAGAACCATTGCTGGCCCCAAGCGAACCCTTGGCCTGACTTACTTACTCAGCGGAAGACTATATGCATATTTATAATAATAATTAACGCTGTACTCACTTGAATAATAAAATACTGAGAATGCTTAAAAGTCAAACATTCAACTTGGCCAAATGGCAACTCAAGTCTTAACATATGAAATGATAATGTAAAGACAACTGGACTACTAACTGTCTGACTGCCTATGAAGCCTTTAAAACAAAGAGAGATGTCGGGACAAGACCCCCGATCATCTTAATAATGAAACAAATACTGCAAGCAAAGTAAAAGAGTCCTTCGGAATGCAAGAAGACTCGCCAACGGACTCTTAACTGCTCATTGGATCAACGATGCGCTGGATACCGATCCTAGTTACCTGTGTATGCATCATAATAAGATGCAAGCCAGCTGACATTAGTACATTGAATGTACGAGTATGCGAGTTGGAATGCTAAACACAACTTAAGCTTGAAAAGAAACTGAAAGGAACTGAAGAACTTACCTTGCTCAATTCAACTCAAAATAACTGAACTCATTTCAATGTAAAGTAGTTTAAAAACAAGTGCAATATAAAGAAAAGTTGTTTAAAACATGATGTCAACTATGTGTGTATGCAAAGATACATTAAAACTTTGAAATGTATGTAAAAATACAAATAACTTTGTATATAAGATTACAATTAACTTCTGTGGGAGTTACTCTAATCGAGAACCATCACTTAAGAGCTATAGTGATGATACAACATTTTACCTCACGCTGCCAAGGCATCCTATACCTTGCCAAGGGTATAGGACCTGAACTACTAAGTGGATCCACTAGTCTATGCTAAAAAGCACTAAGGTTCATCTAAAAATTATGACCCTTTTCTACCCATGATGGCTACATGGTTTATGGGGGCTGTGGTTTCTTTGAACGCTCCCCCATATCGGTGCTCAGTACTACTCCTAAAATACGATACTACTCTTTATTCTTAAAAACATACTTCTTCTGTGATTTGAGATTAGTGCTCAAAAACTTAGCTCAAAGTCTATCTTGGAAATCAAAGTTTCCCCTCTTGCTTCATTTAGAAAGCGATTACTCTTTTCTGAAAACTAGCCCGAAGTCCCTTTGGAAATAGAGGTTTTCTTTCTTGTTTAAATGTGAAAATATTTTAAACCCTTTGGGAATACATAGTCCCCATATACTTTTGAAGAAATGAACTTCAAGCTTTACTCTTTACTCTTTATTCAACTTGAACTTTAAGTCTTAAAACAAAGTTAAAACATTTATAAAAGACTTTTGAAAACCTTGAAAAACTTCCCTTGACTTTGACCTTAACTGCTCTTGACTTGACTATTAACTGGTCATTGAATTGAATCATGGATTCAAGGATTGTGATTTGTGATTGGAAAGATCTCATGATGTTTAGGAATGATTTTAGATGGCTAAACATGAAAAAAGACCAAAAATCAATATTTGAGGGTGGGTCCGCGATGCGAAGAAGCATTTAAATTTTGGTTTCAAAAATAATTTTTGAGGCAGAACGGTCCGTGACCGCTCCGCGACGCAAAATGACTTTTCCCAAAACTGGGGACTAGCTCCGCGACGCGGAGGCACCTCTAAATTTCGACCGACGAAATTTTCTTCTTTGTTTTCTAGCTCTAAACCCCCTAAACTCCATGGGTTCTTTCCCCAAACACTTAGAATCTATTATATGTTAAAAGTACATCAGATTCTACTTAAATTCAAACCTAAAAACGTGAATCAATCTCAAGAAACTCCAATCAACACAACCCACAAGAATTCAAACGAAGATTTATCAAGAACTCAAGGATTTACTTTCAAATCTAATAACTTCGCTGAAATTGAATCATGATTGGCGCGCGGGTGAACTAACCCAACTCTATGTGATCTCACATACCTTGTAGGGATCACCCCCAACGAAATCCACAAGCTAATCTTGACGAATCTTGAACGAATCTTGAACGTTCTTCTCCTTTCTCCTCTTTTCTCCTTTCTCCAAGCCCTAGCATGAAAATCACTTTTCTAAAACTAACTAAAATCTGAATTTACCCCAATTAAACTCCTAAAAATGAATTAATTAAGTTGGGTAAGGAAAAGACCAAACTACCCTTCAAAAATTCGGATTTGGGCTTTCCTAATTCCAACAGCCCAACTTCCAAAGGGCATAACTTACTCATACAAACTCGGAATCGCGCAAACTCAGCGGCGTTGGAAAGATCATTCCAAGACCTTCCCTAACATATCTAGAAGTACCTCTAAATCATCCTGACCTAGAAGTTATGGCCATTTGAAGTTGGCCAAAACTCAATTTTTTCCTAACTTTAGACAAATTTCCAGATTTTTATTATTTCCTAAAATGACTATTTCCAGTTCTTGGCTTCTTCCTAGTTATTTCAAATTGCGAGATGTTACATATCGACTGTCTTAATTATCTATATATTTTGACCAACAGTGACAATACTCAATTATCCATGTTTTACAACGGTAACAAAGTACAAATTGCTACTTTTTCAATGGTAACATTTGCTTTTTTAGTGTATAAAAATAAGGATTCATGAACTCTTCCATCTTATTATATTTGAAAATACTTTAACATATCTTTTAATTATGTCTCAAGCATCTCAAACATCTGATGCAAAAACGTCTTATGTTTGTCATTGTGGTAATTTAGCTATGTTGAGGACGTCACACACCGATACGAACCCAGGTTGACAATTCTTTAACTGTGCAATTGGGGAATGCTCTTTTTTTAAGTGGCTTGAAAATGATTCATTAACGAGCAGTCCATCAAAATTGAGTCCGGGACTCGAGACATCAAATTTTCAAGGCGTTACCCAATTTCAAATATTAGAAAGATTTTGAAACATCGAAGAAAATAGGGATTTGCTATTGACTTTATTCAAAGAAGTCGAAGAACAAAGGGATCACTTTAAAGGATTGCTAAAAGACATCGAAATAGATAGAGATCAACTAAAACAAAGGTTGATATTGGCTGAAGAAAAAGAGAAAGGCGTAAAAATATTATTGTATGGTTTGTTGTTAGTGGTTGCTTTTTGGAAATGTGTAACAGGGATGCAGTAGTACAATCTTATATCTTTTACTCATGTAGTACTACAGTCTATCAATAAAATGAAGTTTTTCTCGTATGGTAAGACAATGCATTATATATACAATTTAAAGTCGATAATTAACAACAATAGCCATCAAAATAAAAATATCATTTGCATGATCCAACTGTCTAAAATATCACTTCAAAAACTAATTACTTCAACAACCAATTGTCTTAAAAGACACTTCAAAAACCAACTATCGCAAAAACCAATTGTCTTAATATTCAACCATCAAACACTAATTATCTAAAAACCAACTGTGTTAATCATCAACCACCAAAAACCAACCATTTCAAAAACCAATTGTCTTAATCATCAACCACCAAAAACCAATTGTCTTAAAATCCACTTCAAAAATAAATTGTCTTAAAAAATCAATATAACAAATACCTTACTCATCATCATTGAGCTAACCATTGAGCTCGATAACAATTTCCATCACGTCCATTGAAATTTCGTTACTGCCTTCTTTTCCCGCTTCTGCGAAGCCTTCTTCTACATTTTCTTCCTGCTTCTCCTGTTCTTTTTCTTCTTCTTCCTGCTTCTCCTCTTCTTTTTCTTCATCTTCTTTCTGCATCTCCTCTTCCTTTTCTTCTTCTTTCTTCTCTTCGATCTCCTCTTTTTTGTTTTCTTCTTCTTTCTTCTCTTCCAACTTCTCTTCTTTTTCTTCTTCTTTTTCTTCCATCCTCTCCTCATCTTGTTTCTTCTCTTCCAACTTATCTTCCTTTTATTCTATCTTCTCCTCCTCTTATTCATTAACTTTTTCTGCAAAGTACTCATTAACTGCAACAAGATCTTCATCGACTATTGCTAATGGAAGGATTTCATCAACATCAACTGCAACACCATCTTCATCGACTGCTAGTGTTGTATAGTCTTCATCAACTGCTGCAAGATCAGTGGCTTAACATTCTTACAAATAAATTATTTTACACAAATAGTATATAAATTAGTCTACCTTTATTTTTCTTGTTCTTTTGAGCTCTCCTCAATTTCTCTCTCATATAAAAGAAACAACTTCCATCATTGATAGTTCAAGGGATGCAACACGCTCACACAAATTATCATCTTTATTTTTCTGTCCACTTGAAACAGAATTCTCACAAGGTTGATTGGAATTGTTCTCACCCAATATTTCATCCTCCTCGTTCTCTACTGCTGAAGTGAGGACAGTGACACCTTTCAAATTGGCCTTTAAGGCATAATGATTGTGTCCTTCACTTCGTCTGTATATGGCTTTAATGTTGCCATGCAATTTGGTTTTGTCTCACGGATAGTAGGTGTGAGGAATGGGTGCACAATCTACAAAAAAATATAAATAGTATAAGACATTCACTAATTTACAACTATTGCCAAATAATAATAAATAAATTTATACCTTTGTACTTCTCCCTTTGTACTTAAATGGATCACTTTCGATAATATTATCGCTCTTTGTCGTGTGCCATCTAAGTAAGAGGGGAATGAGCAGAGGAGAATCAAAGGACTTCTTGGCATACTTACCAAGATGAGAAAAAACCTTATATATTCAAAACTGAAATTAATAAAATAACAAATAAATAAACAGAGACTATGAAATACTATATAAATATACAAGAGTTTATTATAAATCAAGTACATAATTGATAATAAGTACCAGAAATGCCCAGGGTAAGCCATACAAAGCATACAATGCATTCCCTCTTTCATTGTACACTTCACTCTACTTCTTCAAATTAATTTTTTTCTTCAAATTAATTTTGTTCTTCAAATACATCACCGTTAGATCAAAACACTCTTTCCTCATGGATAAATCTTGAAAAAATCTAATCATCGACCATCTTAATGTGATTTGAATTCACATTCTTAGATCGATCGTGGGCAAGCAACATTGAGTGGATGAACCAAACAAAGAGCACTTCAACTTCTGCTCCTTATTCAATCTGGTACCCTTAATCAAACTCATCAACTTTGTAGCAGTGATAATCTTATTCTTGGTCACTTTATAATAAAATTTCTCACCTTTCAGAAGTACTTTTGTCATTTTTGCATCACTGGGCTATGCTGAGCAATTCATCCCCATAATCAATGCAAACTCTCTTAAGCCAAAACAAGCAGGCTTATCATTCACACAGAACCACATCTCATACAATTTTTTCCCCCATCATTTTTCACACTTCGCAACAACATATAATGGACAATCTACCCATGGAACTTGAAATATTCTGGAATATTCCTCAAGTGTCCAAAACAAGTACCTTTAAAGTCATTATAATTTTTTTCTTGAACTAAAAGTTTTCTAAAATCACGATAAAGAGCCATTCTTGCTCTCACATAAATTTTTGCTAGAAACGATCCTAACTCATCCATCCATGTTGTTATATTATAGGACTTACCAGAGATTTCTCTTGCACAAATTGGCAAGGACAGGGGATCATCATCCTCATCTCCAGTATCTCAGCAATCTCTACTACTCTCCTCATCTCCATTGCCAGTTTTTTTCACTAGATTCAACATCATCAGTAGACTAGGCACTACTGTCATCATAGTTGTCAATCTCAGCCATTGTATCAGAATCCGAGTTAGACTTAGGTTCTTCAACTATAATTTTTTTTCCTTTTTGAAGATTTGAAAACTTCTTCAGCCTTTCTTTTCTTATTTTTAGAAGCCTTAGGAACATATCGTTTAATGATGCCGCCTCTAGTTTTAGCCGTATTGTACTATATACAAAAACATAATTTTCATATCAAAATATCGACCACTAGTCTATTAACACAAACAGAGTAATGCTAAAAAAAAAAGCAAAACAAATACCAGTTCCAACAAAACTCGACAATGCCATTGACATAAACACCATTAAAGTCGACCAAAATACAGTAAAAACTTTCAAATCGATAGGTCAGATAAACATAAAAAATTAAATTGTTTTGATAAACATAAAAAATAAAAAATTTCTACGCATTATCCAAAGCAAAACGTCAGTAATGATTCTGAATAAAAAACATGAACTAAAACAGGTGAGATTTTCAGAACTTTAAGCAAACATCTAAATTTCGCTACACTATCGCAATAAAAAAATCAAATAGGCAAACACGATTAAACTTACTTCAGAGGAAGAAGATTGAAAAAGATCCAACTGAACTTGGGAAGAAGATTGAAAAAGATTCAACTGAACTTGGGAAGAAGATTGATGAAAAATAGACAAACTCCACTTCATTTTTCAGGAATGATTATAGGATCTCTTTTTTCTTTATGTTTTCAATAATGGAAGATGGAAGACTTGTGTTGGAGAATGATCAGTTTTATGAAGGTTGATGATTTCGGTAAAGCGATTTATGGAAGATGAGTTTCTGATAACGTGTTCTTAGGTTTCCTCGGAAAATATTTACCCTATTTTATTAAATATTTTTTATATTCCTTGGGATTGTAATATAATTGTTTGGAGGGATGAATTTATTTAATGTTGAAGTGTTGGGATGAAAATGATATTTTATCCCCAAGTTCTTAAAGTGATGAAAAAGCCCATGACCCCACAACCCAACCCCACTTTTTCTAACCCTAACCCTACAAATTAAATCAAAAAGAAATTAAGTGGCTATTGTGCAAATTAAGTTGTGGGAGTGTCCCTCATTCCAATTAATCTCAGGATACATAGCTTGACATGAATTGTGGCAATAAGTCTGTTGAGGTGCGTTGGACATGTTTGAATGCCATGTAAGTTAAAAAGGTGTACAAAATTATCAAAAAAATGGGTTTGGAAATAATAGGACCTTAAGGTGTGTCTCTGAAATTTCGGCCATAATTTAAAGGGTACTTGGGTCTTATCCCTATATTTTAAAAGATATAATTAGATACACGTATCTCTTAAAACTAAAATTAATTAATTATCTTTATGTTTAAAGACTACAATTAATGGTTCAATAACAATCAATATCTTTATCTCTCATCAAAGAATATATCAAAGGAGCTATCATTCTTCCATAGCTTCAGTAAATCTCGTCATGCAAAAGAAAAACTTGTATTTGAAAAAACGAATAGAAAATGTCAAACTGTCAAAGGCACAAAGGGACAGGACACAAGCTTAACGGTTTGTTTGGATGGTTATTGTGTTGTTTCATAATGTATCGTAATGTATTTTTTTAATGAATACATTGTTTAATTTGGATAGATTGTACCGTTCTCCGTTGTTACATAATTTCTTACATCCATAATTTAAATGGTAAACCTACAAGAAAAGTTGGGTAGGAGATAAAACTACTATGAATACGTAGGGTAAAGATAAAATATAATTATTAAATAATAAATAAAGACAAAATGAGAAGAAAAATATTAAGGTAACGACCCGATCACACCAAATCAGTTGTTGCATAAAATAGGTCTTTTCGTTATTACCTAACGATGGATTTAAATGATACGATATAATATAATTTTAGTAACAAATCAAAACAATCATTATAATTAAACTAATAATACAATACAACGGATAATAACCATCCAAACAAGGTGTAAATGAAAAAGTGTTCACGTCACTAGATTCACAACTCCACAATATGCTCATAACTTGGATCTTCATATCCAATATTATCTAGTAGTAGGTAGACAATATTGTATTTGAAAAATACCGGATTATTGCATCAATTGTTTGTTGAGTCGAAAATTCTCAAGAATAAATATTGTATTTCCGAGATATTAATATTGTTTTTCCAATAATTAATAATAGGATTGGAAAAAAAACACACCGAGACTTATGAGTAACCAATTAGCTTTTAAACTTTGAATTCGAGAGCCCTTAATTTTGTGATTGAGATACACATCGTCACGACATAGTACACTGAATGAAAAAATATCAATTCTGATATCTCCACGCAAGGTGACCAAACAAGGCGATTTTTAATGTGCCAAGGACTAAGAGAGGAGATGTCACACGGAAAATAAAGTATTCAATAATAACAAGACTTGATGATATTTATCCAAGTATGTATGATGGAATACTATTTTACCACATTTTGTCATATTTTGCCTCCTCATTATTCAGAAAGAATTGTCGTTGAAAAAAAGTTATGAATTTGTTATTATCCTATTTATTTAAACTAGAAATACAATTGCGGCAATAATTCCGTTCCTTATTCAAATAACTTACCAACTCTTTTTCTCTAACGTATTTGAACTTATTATTATTTTTATTTATTTACCAAAAGCAACAAGAAAAAGTAAAAAATAAATAAAATCGAATCAGTGAACAATTAAAGTCACGCTAAAAGAGTAATTTAAATACAAAACTATCGCAAATATTATTATTTATGGAAATCGCAATTATATTTAGGAAAAAAGGTAAGTAAAACATATTTCCTTGTCCTAGACCTATTCTAACCCCTTTCCTGGTAGTATTTCAACTCAATTCACAAACAAAAGATGAAGTTGGAAGAAAACAAAAAGGAAAATTATGTGGAATCTGTTCAACCTCCTTATTCTGCCAAACATCCTTGGCTTCTTATTTGTCATGGTGATATGATGCGGAGGCAAACTTTTTTCAGTGTATCAGAGAGTCGATATTATATGAAAAGTATACCTGAACTTAAAGAAAAAATAATATGTGGTTATGCGAATGAGTGGCTCGTGTTAGAAAGCATTTATTCTTCTTTTAGTGATTGTTACCTTTGAAATATTATTTCAAACGATAAAATTCAGCTCCCGCCACTTCCTCCTAAGTGCAACATATTGAAGTGCCTCTTGTCTGCATCACCTCATGATCCCGAATGTCAAGTTATCTTCCTAATTAAGGAGACTGAGACTACTTCGGATGATGATGACACTAATGAGGATGAGAACTCTGATGGGGATGGGGATGGGGATGGGGATGAAAACAATGATGACGTTGAGGATGAGAACTCTGATGGAGATGGGGCTGAAAACGATGATGACGATGAGGATGTGAATCTGCTTACTTTTTACTTCTGCAAACCAGGTTATAATGAAGAATTTCATAAACAAGATGTCCAATCAATTATCGGAGACTCATATCTTGATATCTGGACCGTTCTCAAGAAAATTTTTTATATGATGATCGGGTGACCAAGCATTCTAATGTGTTTGGATCCAGATAATGATTCGGGAAGAATAACAGCTAGACCAATGGCTAACAGAGCTCCACATCTGTCGAGAAAATACTCAGACCATCCTTTGTTTAAGGATTACATCATTCAATCCTCTTCTAACGAAATGTTGTTATATGTTCACTTGATTTCTAACGGGAGAGAATATGAAATGCCATACCACTTTCGAGTATTCCGGTTTGATTTTGTAAGAAAAAGATGGATAAAAGCGGAAAGCATAGGAGAAATAGCAATTTTTATAAGTTTCCCTGGGAAGGCTGGCACAACTTGTTCTACAAAAGGCACCAATCTTAACAAAGAGTCCATCTACTACACTGACGGTCGTCATCTCTACGTCTACGACTTGATAACACATAGCATATCATTATCCCTCCCTTGCCCACATGTTAGCAAGAGAAAGCGTCACCACATGCACGGGTTAACATTAAATCAATAAATGTTTAATTAGCTTTTTGTTAGTGCGTTTGTGTTGATTTGCATCATGTTAACTTCTTATAATTAATTTTTCTATTCTTATTCATTATTTCTCGTTTTTGTCTTTGTGAATCTTTATGATTAATTAATTTGTATTTTGAAACCCTTTTTTAAACATACAAAATATAAGAAAGTTAACACGTAACCTAAGTCGTCATTAGATGTTATTTTCCTGTTTTAGATTTTATAATAAAATGTGATGGCCAGTCTCAATGTTTGAGCATAATATTGAGACCTGTTACATAGATTGAAAAGGTAAGAGATTCATGATATCATAGTAGATGAACTGGTTGATTAATTTATAAATGAATTTTATTCTCAAGAAAATACAAATAATGGCCTGGACAATTATAACATGGAGATGGACTCTTTGGTGGTGGCAAACATGCTTATCAACGGAGACACTACCAACATGAAATTGAAGACGCTTATCCGTGATATAATTCAATTCAACCATGGAACTTCCGTGAATATTACTCACTGTTTGTGAGAGGCAAATCAAGTAGCCAACTTTCTTGCTAAATTGGCATCCTAGCTCTAGTGGAAACAAAACCTTTTACTCTCTCATCGTCAACAAAACCTTTTACTCCTCTCATTGTCAGCTTCCCAGAGAGGTTAAAGGCTTAATTCAATTGGATAAATGGCAATTTCCGTCCATAAGAAGAAGATATGAGAAATGCAACTTTTTTGTTAGCTAAAAAGCTTTTTGTTTATAGGAAAGGATATTGTATAGGCCAATCCTAATTTCTTTATTTCTTCGGAAATTTTTTGTGTTGTTGGTTTCTTGTTGGAGGTTTGGTCCATGTCCCCCTCACCTTTTTTTGGATGAATAGATATGGTCGGGGTCAAGCCTAACTCCCCACACTAACACTATGTTTGGATCATTGTTAACCATTGTTTTATAATGTACTGTATCGTATTGTACTCTATTGTACTGTACTGTATGGTAGATACAATATTTGGCTAGACTGTATTGTTTGCTACTGTTTAATAACATTTTTATTGTTTGATTTGACTGTATTGTAATTTATAAATTTACTAAAATATCCTTAATCATTTTAGGGTAGGAATTTGACTAGAATTAAATAATATAGGGTAAAGGGTAAAAAGGTATTATGAAATATTATGTAAGGTATAATTAGAAAAAGAAATTAAGTAACAACGGGAACACATCAAATCGGTTGTTTCATAAAATGGTGTTTTTCATTGTTACGTAACAACGAAATTTAACAACACAATACAATACATTTTAAGTAACAATCAAAACAAACACTGTAGGTATGATAACGATACAATACAATACAATGGATAACAATGATCCAAACATAGTGTAAGGGTTCACATCCCTGGTGATGGCTTAGCTTTTTTTAAAAAAAGTTGGAGCTACTGAAACATTGGGGAAAAATTTGAATGAAAATCAACTTTCTTTGACTACAATTCCCACTCTAGTTCACATTGATGATGAGGGCCAAAATAATGCAAGCTACAATCGTGGCGTCGACAATAGATGATAGGCATCAACTAAATAGAACCAAAAGTGATGTGGTTCTTATTGGAAAATCAGGACATCCATTGGTAATTAAAGCAACCATTGAGTTAGCATTAGATCCCGTGAGTGCGAAGGTAGTGAAAATGGAGTGAAACATGATGCTCGGGGTGTTGAAACTGTTGAATGCTTGGTTGACAATATGTCGCAGCAACTTCGAAGTTCAAAAGCTAATTGGTTACTCATAAGTCATGGCAGCCGCGACATGTTTTTTTTTAATCCTGTAAGCAATGACATAATTGAACTTCCTGATTTACTAGAGGAGTATGAAAATATTTGCCCTTCTTGGACATTTTCGTGTCCTCCAAACTCGTCGTCATCTGCTTGCTTTGTTGCTGATTTTGATTACCTTGGTAATCCCCCAGACGTATACATCATCAAAGTTGGAGAGACTAATTGGATGTATCATAACTTAAACGATCCAGTAGATAGATATAAATGTTTTCATTTAACTGGATGCAATTGTCCAATATTTTTCAAAAATATTATTGTCTATTTACTGGGGGATAAAGGAAATTTGGAAATACTGACCATCAACGAAGACTCAATTCCTAGTTGGAAATTTTATGGAAAATCCTTTCCACGTAGAAGACAAAATTCTATCCAATATGCTTATAACACGGCAGAAGATGGCGACAACGAAGGAATGTTAGTTGTATTTCTATCTCAAGGGAAAGTAGAGATTTGGAGGTACAAAATGAATGGAGAAGTGTTGAAGAGGGAAAAGATAACAAGTTTAGACAATAATAAAACACTGTTTGTGAGTTCGGCAGGATCGTACTTGAGAACATGTGTTGCACAGGGACAAGAAAATAAGATATATTTTTCAATGTTTCACAACAAGGGTGTTTTCTATTGTTTGGTCAATCACATAAATTACTCTTTTGATTACTTGGGCATCAAAGCTTATTCAAGTCCAAATATTTTCAACTTGATTCGACCAACATCCTGCATTTGGATCGAATAAGAGAATGATTAATTATATTGTTCCCTTTTTGTTGGTGTTTATTTTTTCCATTAGTTAGCAATTTTGTCTTAATAAAAGCGGAATTATTTTGCCATTTTATGTTTTATTTTATCTTGTGCAGTTTTTATGAGTACTAGTCTCTGGACACGTGCGTTGCACGTGCGTTCTATGCAAATTTTTATAGATTTGTTAGAACAATAAAATTTTTATGCAAATCATGTGAAGTGAGTAATAGTTTTTTAATGTGCGTCAAGAAACACCAAATGAGGGGTACATTGTTATGTTTAAAATCAATTCCTTTGAAGCTACCATCGATAAATCAATTTCGTTGAAGCTATTATCAGTAATTTTTAAACTTTGTTTAGTAGTTAACACACTTCCAATAAAGTCACAAATGACTAATTTGAGACAAATATCAATACATGCTTATGATAATGATAAAAAATTCATAAAAAATAGATTGGTGAAGTCTAATATAGAAGAAACACACAAAAAAATAGAAGAAAAATACAACATACACATCATTCGTAAGACTTTATTGATATATATTATAGATAGAAAATAAATATAGAATCATTATCCATATTCGGAATTCGGAAGCTACAAATTTAAAGAGGAAAAACAAAAGGCATAGACCATGAGAGGGAAGTAATTGCACTGACAAATTCTATAATTTGCAAATTATGTATAACGAAGTATGCATCATATTTTTCTCCAGAATAAGATAATACTTATTTCTAATAAAAGTAGAGACAATATATATATATATATATATATATATGGAACATTCTTTGCATATATATTTTCAGCTTTTATTAAAAGCGGAATTATTTTGCCATTTTATGTTTTATTTTATCTTGTGCAGTTTTTATGAGTACTAGTCTCTGGACATGTGTGTTGCACGTGCATTCTATGTGAATTTTTATAGATTCGTTAGCACAATAAATTTTTTATGCAAATCATGTGAAATGAGTAATAGTTTTTTAATGTGTGTCAAGAAACACCAAATGAGGGGTACATTGTAATGTTTAAAATCAATTCCTTTGAAGCTACCATCGGTAAATCAATTTCGTTGAAGCTATTATCGGTAATTTTTAAACTTTGTTTAGTAGTTAACACACTTCCAATAAAGTTACAAATGACTAATTTGAGACAAATATCAATACATGCTTATGATAATGATAAAAAAATCATAAAAATTAGATTGGTGAAGTCTAATAGAGAAGAAACACACAAAAAAAATAGAAGAAAAATACAACATACACATCATTCGTAAGACTTTATTGATATAGATTATAGATAGAAAATAAATATAGAATCATTATCCATATTCGAAATTCGGAAGCTACAAATTTAAAGAGGAAAAACAAAAAGGCATAGACCATGAGAGGGAAGTAATTGCATTGACAAATTCTATAATTTGCAACTTATGTATAACGAAGTATGCATCATATTTTTCTCCAGAATAAGATAATACTTATTTCTAATAAATCTTTTTATATAT
>JAJOOH010006118.1:0-56823 GCA_029582605.1 Solanum gracilifrons
CTACCTTAATCAATAATAAGAATTTTTGTTCAAAGAGCACCATCAAAAGCAGTAGATACAACCTCACCCACTATCATACAAACTCGGATACAACAACTGATGATGCTGTAATTAACACAGTATAGGAGAATATTAAGATTGAGCTCTGAATTGACACATTTGGAAGATCACTAAGTAGCTACGAATGAACCTGAAGGAAGTTCTTCATCATGGTGATGTATCCTCATGTCTTCTCTTCATTCCTTCAATCAAAGAACTACCTATATATAAAGAGAACAGGTAGTTTTAGTTAGTTTCACTTGCCTTGACTCGAAAAAATCTGAAATTCAACATACTCCATCAAGACATTAGCATTTACACCCCCTCCATCTTCATCTCTTAAAAGCACTTAACCTAGTGAAACAATAAAATTACATTATTCCTACATTAGGAGCCTCTATAATCCAATTCTTGCAATAAACAGAATTACTCGTTTAACATACTTGACTTCTATTAAGAGCCCTTTTGATTGATAAAGAAATAAGACATTTACACTAAGAATAACAGAAAATAGCTTGGATAAAGAAGGAGGGATCCAATGGATTGACAACAAACATAAAGCTAATTGATTTATGATGAACCCACACAACATGGTATTACATTAACAATTGACACATAACGAGATTGAACTAGGAATGCAAACAAGTACAAGCCATAACAATATGAGGTACATACAGGTTACTCATGCCCAGTATTTTGGTCTACTAAGTTCAGCACCCAAAGTAACATCAATGGAACGTACAGAAGTGTAGAAGATTACAAGAAAAGTGATACTTAGTCCTTCTGCGAATATATATCCTCTATTTACAATTGCTCATTGTATGAAATACAGTTGTAGAGTGTGCAAATGAGAGGGAGCAGACCAATACCTATGTTAATGTTCATCGAATTTCTAGAAGGAATACGAGTGAAAAAATGTAGGTACATTAGGAACTTGAATATCAGATTTTGCATAACTGCGCGAAGTCTCAAGTTCACCGCATAAAAACGTACACTCTATTGATTCACTAGCTTGACTTCGGCAGCAGAGATCACGTAAAGATTTAGCCTAGTAATTGAAAATTTGAGTTTTATATGAATAAATACAGTTTCAATTAACTACTAAGTTTAGTTGTTTACTTTCAAATAGGAGATCAAAAATCAAACTCCACAACAACTCTGTAATATAGAAACACATGCATCAATTCAAACATAAAAAATAGAGCTCTAGAACATACACCCATAAGGCCCAACAATTGAATAAAATGGATATTAGTAGTCACCAAACGGCATGGCCGTACAGTTCGAATTCAATCCGATTGAATATGAGGCAATCGGCGATGATGAATTTGCTAATATGAATACAAACTGCTGACGGTGAGCTTGTGAAGAGACGTTGACGACTTTGATTCATCTTTCTTCTCATCAATAGCACTGATGTACTGAACTCCGCCGCCGATGTGCCGAACTCCACTGCTGTTGTGCCGATTTTTGCCGCCGTGGTGTTGATTTCCATTGCTGACCATTTGAGTTTCGTTGAAGGGAGAAGACGGAGGAATATTCAAAGTAAAAAGGAATCGGGGTTAAAGTAAAAATAAAATCCATTCAGTGAAAAGGAATTGGGGTAAAAACTATTATACCATATTTATTTTTAATTGCCGGTGTAAAGTACTTGGTATACCGGCTAAAGTATTTTGTTTTTTTTTTGACAAGTACCGGCTAAAGTTTAAATGCCAGTAATTGTATAGTTTATATGATGTATAGTGGTAATTAGTTTATTGCCACTAAATAAATGCCACTAAAAGCATTTTTTATTGTAGTGTTTCTTGGAGGAATGTGAGAGACAAAAACAAGTACTAAAATCTTACTAATATGGACATATGTCCATTTTCAATATACTTAGATTGTCGGTGGATTTTTTCAAGATTTTTTATCAATTTGTATAGTATCGAAAGAAACTTTATTTTTCTTTTAATTTTTTACTCAAATACATGACATGAAATTCACTAATGAGGAAAACAATTTTGCATATTGGAGATTTAAAATTAGCTACATATCATGAGCACAATTTAAATTAAAACTTTTTTTTAATTATCCTCTCCTCCTCAATTATTCGATGTCATATCCCAACCCATCCCCTACTCCAATTTCAGTTCTTCGTCCGTAGATATAGCACTCCACCCCCACTTCAGCTCTACGTCCATCGATATAGAAATCCACCCTACTTCAGTTTTCCATCAATATAGAATCCCAAACCACTTTAGTTCCGTTTCAATTCTCCATTGTAATAACACACCGTGTCCTTCTCATTTATTTCAACTTCGATTGTCTTTTACTTCATCTTTGCCCAAATGATATTTTAGTGAGAAACAGTTGTGTTCATAACCCAAATTCAATTATAAAAATTCTTCGATTTTCAATTTTTCTCGAATTACAATTTCAATTTCAATTTTGGGGTAGTTTATTTGATGGAGATTTTAGATCAAGTTTTACGAGATTTATTTTATACTTTTCTTGTTAGGTCACAAATTTCAATTGGATGCAAGTGATCTAACATTTAAAAGTTTGAATTGAATAGCTTGAGTTTTTTACCATTAGGAGTGATATTTTGTGGCAAATTAGAAGGTGGATGAGAAAATATATGGTAAGTGTTTTGATGTTTGGCGGTAAAAACTGACTTTGATAGTAGACATTGAATCTGGTGGTGGAGAAGGAATGAATTTGGTGATGGGTTATAATTCTCATTGTGATTTCTATGAGTTTTATGGTGAAAATAGAGTGCTTAGTGGTTATGGTAGGTGTAGCGATAGTAATGAAGAAGAATGGATTAAATAACATGATTTTTTTTTCTTAAATTTGAAAATTTATTGACGCTGACATAAGGATGATGTGGAGGCGAGTGTGAGACATCTCTCTTCATGGGAGTGATTATAGAGGTTTTAGGGTGTGTTTATTACTTTAAAATAATTCAAGGGGTAATATGACTCATGTATAGTTAAGGTGTGTCGCTGAGATTTCGTCCATAGTTAAAGTGGGTACTTATGTCTTATGCCTAATTTAAATCTTGTAATAAATTTAAAAGAATAATATGATTATATAATTTTTTTTTATAAATAAATTGAGAAGATTAATATCTCTATTGTGAAGTACTCAATTATGAATTAAGAATTCAAGAAAAAGGAAAATAGAGAAAGAGGCGTTTTTGGAAGTGAATAAGTTGAGAAACGTTTTTGGAAGTGAATAAATGAGAGTAAATTTTGTCAATATGGATTCATTGAATTATCATGGTATGAAGCATTAAAGTGCTACTATTTCACATCTAGTACACCCTCTCATATTTAATGTAATAAAATGTTTATTTAGTTGAAGATTCCTTTTTAGGGAGCAAAATGGTATTAGAATTTACAGGATATTATTATAATTCAAAATTTTACTCTTAGGATCTTTCCCCTTTTAATATAATAATAATAATAATAATAATAATAATAATAATAAATATGAGATTAAATTTAATATGATATGAATATTAATTAATATTTACTAATTAATTTTATGCTTTGTAACATTTTGACTTAGTGTAGGTGTAATATGGTAACTCAAATTTGCACTTTGGAGCTTCACACTTTAAATTCATGTATTAATAATAATAATACTAATACTAATATGATGATTTACTATTTAATATTTAATTTATTAAATAATTTATAACATTTTAATTTAATATAGGGATAAAACGGTAATCTAACTTTTATCAAACATTCTTCCCACTTTTACTAATATATGATATATGATGATATTATGATATGATATGTTGTACTATCCATATCCACTTCCACGTGGAAGTGGAGGTGTTTATACCATATTTTTCTTCATCTCACTATGTATATATTCGGGTATTACGAAAGTTCGTGATAAAATATATAATTTTTTTCATATATCATAATCAATAGAATTTTTTTTTGAATAAAGTCTACATTATATAATAATATAATAATTTTTTAACATAACATGATTTATTATCTCCATAAAAATATCAATAAATTATAAAAATCATATAAACAAATATATACACAGATTTATCGCAATTAAATAATTTTGAGTAAATATTTGAGATTTTTTTATCGAAAGTATAACAATATATTTTTATCAAAACATTAATTCAAGGGAAAAAGGATAAATATATCCCCGAACTATCGTAAATGGTATGTAGATACCCTCCGTCATACTATTGGGACATTGATGTCCCTGCCGTCTAAAAACTAGAGCATATATGCCCTTCACTCTAACGGAAGACTAAATAGGGACACATGGCGCAATGATTTAAAACCTTCTGAACAGGCTTCTACATCAAAACAACCTGATATACCTATTAAGAGACCTCCTGAGATTCAAGATTTTATCTTTAAACCACTTTATGACCTTGAAAATCTTCTTGATAAAAAGTTTTCACAATTTGGGGTGAAACCCATTAGTTTATCTAAAGATTTTGCAGATGAGATGGAAATCACTTTTGATTTTAAAAATCAAGTTGAATTAGAAGTTAATAAACTTCGTGGTTATCCTAAAAAGAATAATGGTAAGTATGCTAATCAACCAAGTATGCAAACTTATTATTATTGCCGTCCAACTCCTCAAGATGTCCTAATAGAGGAACGTGATTGGAACCAAACTAATACTTCTTATAGCAAAAGTGAGATTTATGAATGAAATCTCGATGGTTTTACTGGTCAACTTAGAAGTTGGTGGGATAATTATATGAGTACTGAAGCAAAAGCTGTTGTAATTAATGCTAAGGCTGTTAATGAAGGTATTGAAAACCTAGGATTTGCCTTAATTAGTAAAAAATAGAGAAGATGCAGTTTATACCCTGGTCTTGACTATTCTCGATCATTTTAATGGTAGATTTACCAATCAATATAAAACTGTTCGTTCCCTACTTAATGGTCTTCGATGTAGACATTTAAGAGAATTCCAATGGTATAAAGATACTTATCTAAGTCGGGTAATGGAACTACTAGAGAATGGTCTTGAGCACTGGAAAGCCAAGTTTATAGATGGCTTACCTCCATTATTTGCAGAAAGAGTTAAGAAAACTCTACGAAATTCGCAAGGTGTTATTCCTTATAGCACTTATACATATGGTAAGATTATAGGAGCTTGTACTTAAGAAGGTATTAATTTGTGCAATGAATTAAAGCTCTCTAGGCAGTTAAAAATTGATAAGCTTAGAGAAAGATCTCAGTTAGGAGACTTTTGCACCTAGTTTGATTTACCAGATTCAGGAAAACAAACCAAACATAGAGATTCTAGAGACTCAAATCCCGATAAACTGCATAGGAGAAAAAGATCTAGGCGAAGATCTAGGGAAGAACGGGAAGAACGGGAAGAACGGAGAGCTCATCGTAAATCTAATAGATTTACCAAGAATAGATCTAGGCAAGAACTCGCGAAAATTAAGTGTTATAAATGAGTGTTATAAATGTGGCAATTTTGGGCATATAGCACCAAATTGTAGGGTTGAAAAACTTAAAACTCTAGAGCTAGAGGAAGACATGCACGATAAGATCTATAGTTTCTTGTACACCTCTGGTTCTGAGTCCGATTATGATGACGATTATTCTGAATCAGGTTTTGAAACTGATAAATCCGAAACATCTGGTAATACTCAATCAACAACTATAAATGCTTGTAAATGTAAAGGTGATATTTGCTCTTGTGAACATGATGAATTTTATAAATTACAATCTCAATTTGAAGATATGAATATTAATACTATTACTTCTGATAATGTGATAGAGCTTCTAAAAGAAGTTATTGATAACACGTTGCGTGAAAAGATTATTCAGCTTGCTGCTAATAATAAAGCTAGCTCATCAAATGTTGTTGAAATAACAAAAAATGAGTTTGAATATTATGCTCCTTATTCTTTATCTGAAGTAAATAATAGACTTTCTAAACAACATGTTATTCGAGATACTTCTTTTGATGACCTAAAAGGAGAAATTGAATAGTTAAAGCAAGAAATCAAATCTCTTAAACAAAATCAGATTATTTGTGATCATCGCCTTACTCAGATTGAGTCTGCTAACAACAAAGGTAAAAATGTTGTAGAAGAAAATACTTTAACAAAATCTATTAATATTGATCCTAAACAAAATATGTTTTTAGGAATAATGCAGATTGTTACAGCTCATAAATGATATATTAAGTGTACCATATTAATTGATAATACTTTCTCTATAACTGATATTGCTATGATAGATAGTGGAGCTGATGTTAGTTGTATTAGGGAGGTCTTGTTCCTACTAAGTATTTTGAGAAAACCACTCATATGGTAAGATCGGCTTCAGGACATGCTTTAAATATAAAGTATAAATTGCCTAATACACGTATTTACCAAAATAAAGTTTGCATTCCGCATTTCTTTGTTTTGATTAAGAATCAGTTATACACTCCGATTATACTTGGCACCCCTTTTATAAATGCTCTCTATCCTTTTACCAGCATAAATGCTAAACGGTTTTCTGCAACTTATAAAGACCAAGACATTAGTTATACTTTTGTCACTGATCTTATTTCTGGTGATATTAATGCTCTAATTAATATGAAACAAAAGCATGTAGATTCCTTACAACTTGATTTATTTAGCATGAATATTTTTGATACTTTAAGATCAACTAAAATACAAGAAAAGATTAAATTAATATTTGAAAAGATAGCCATTGATATTTGTGTTGATCATCCTATAGCTTTTTGGAATTGAAAAAAGCATATTGTTACTCTTCCATACGAAGATACTTTCTCTGAGGATGATATTTCTACAAAATCACGTCCTTGTCAAATGAATGTTGAATTGGTTGAATTCTGCAAGAAAGAAATTGATAGTTTATTACAAAAGGGTTTGGTTAAACCTTCAAAATCTCCTTGGTCATGCACTGCATTTTAGGTCAATAATGCAGCTGAAAAGGAATGTGGAGTTCCTAGGTTGGTAATAAATTATAATCCGTTAAACAAATATTTGAAATGGATTAGGTATCCTATTCCAAACAAAAAGGATTTGCTTTCAAGATTATACGACGCCAGTATATTTTCTAAATTTGATTTAAAATCAGGTTATTGGCAAATTCAAATATTTAAAGAACACTCTTATAGAACTGCCTTTAATGTTCCGTTTGGACAATACGAATGGAATGTTATGCCACTTTGTTTGAAAAATGCTCCTTCTGAATTCCAGAAAATTATGAATGATATTTTCAACCCATATTTAAATTTTATCATTGTCTATATTGATGATACCTTAGTTTATTCAAAGACTACTGATATACACATAAAACATTTGGACATTTTCAAGAAAATAGTTATACAAAACGGTTTGGTAATTTCTAAACCAAAAATGAGTTTATTTCAAACTGAAGTCAGATTTTTAGGACATCTTATTTGTCAGGGGAAGGTTACCCCAATTCAACGATCTATTGATTTTGCTTCAAAATTTCCTGATGTTATTATAGATAGGACACAACTGCAGAGATTCTTGGGAAGTTTAAATTATATTTCCCCTTTTTACAAGAATTTATCTCATGATGTAGCCCCGTTATACGATAGGCTAAAGAGAAATCATAAAATTCTATGGACTGATAGTCTCACCAATTTGGTAAAAAGTATTAAACTTCGTGTTAAATCTTTGCCGTGTTTAACTATGGCTAACCCTGCTTGGCAAAAGATAGTTGAGACCGATGCATCTAATATAGGTTATGGAGGAATTCTAAAAAAAAAAATCAATCCTCATGATAAAACTGAGTATTTAATTCGATTTCATTCGTGGAGCGATGCTCAGAAAAATATGCTACGGTGTCTCATGAAATGTTAACCATCGTTAAATGTGTTTTAAAATTTCAAGATGATTTATATAATAAAAAGTTTCTTGTTAACACTGATGCTCAATCGATTAAATATATGTTTGATAAAGATTTTAAACATGATGCTTTCAAATTAATGTTTGCCAGATGGCAAGCACAGCTAGCCCCTTTTGATTTTGAAATCCTTTATAAGAAGGGAAGTGATAACTCTCGCCCAGACTTCCTATCTAGAGAATATCTTCAAAATGAGTAACAGTATTAGCAACTCAGAAAATAGTGATGTTCCCATCTCTCTTTTCTTTACAGAAAAAAGATTGATTACAATATTAAAAGTTCCTCTTCTCAATCGAGACATGAAAGAACTAATCTGCTGGAAAATTATAGATGGAATGGTGATGGACCTTTTCCTATCGATGGAAGAATCTAATACTTATTATGACGCTTATTAGGAATAAATCTCGATATTTTGTTTGCAGAATGGAACCCCCTTGGGTAACTAAGGGTCGAGGAAAGGGAAATAACCCACGATGAAGGAGAAAATACTCCCCAAGCTCATCAAGGTCGTCATACGGATCTTCATCCAACTCTATGATTATACAGTAAGGAGGAATGAGTTTATTTAATTTAAACTCAAAAGCTCAAGAAGCAACTTCATCGGTACATCTGGAAGATATTCTAGAAAATAATCTATTATATGCCCAACTACAGGCATATTTATCACAAAAGCAAAGTGATACATTTGCCTCAATAGCTAAAGATGATGTTGATGATATTAAGTCATAAGAAAAGGTAGAAAAAAGAGAAATGATATTTCTCTTAGAAAACTCTGAGATACAGAGAAAAGAAGAACCACGGAAGATATTCCAATGATATTTACTCAATGGACTTTATTTCACGGGTGAGTCATGCAAAACTCGGTCATTTTATGAAACTCTGCTGATAAGCACATGTGTTAAATTTCAGCACTTTTCAGGTTATAATACCAGTGAGAATGTTTATAATTTCTCCAAAATGATTGTAAAACAAATCATTCCTATTGAAGATTGGGGTATTTCCTCGATGACAGAAAGACATAGTAGCCTTAACAAAGTCTCTATGAAATTTACATATCGGGACTATATTCAGGCTTTTATTAAAGTTCTCTATTATAATAATGAGAGACACAAACATACTTGGTTCATTAAAGTATGTGCAAAGATATTGGCTAATCCTATTCCAAATTGGTTTTTAAACAGGTGGTCATACCACGGGCCAAAGATAAAAATTTTGCCCGATCCGTTTCTCAAGTTATACAGAGAATGGGTTAAGGTTTCTCCAAACCTTAACAATTTATATCACTAAGAACACATTTGTTACATGCAACAAATCGAACATATATATTTTTTTATAGAATTTTATGTTCCCTGAATTCATAAATGGGCTCCAGAAGTGGATTTCACTAAAGAACAAATCCCTTGTTTATATCGGACTAATTACTATAATTTTTGGGATAAATTAATGAAAAAAGTCCCCCAAACAAAGTCCTTATATGGACAAGAATTGTTGGACTTGATTTCCAAGACCATTCAAGATTATAAATCAATTCCACATAAAGGAATAATTGCTGACTCTTCGGTTAAACATATGGCTAGAAAAATTTCTAACCAAGATGGTGGTCAAAATTAAATGATTAATAATTATTTGGAAGAAGTCGAGAAAAACCTTCTTCTTAATATCGCGCACTACACAAAATCAGACTCATCTATGCGCAGTGAAACAAGTGATGGTACTCACGAGGCTCAGCCATATGTGTCAGAAGGGGCAGTTTCAGAAGACACACTGAAAAAAGGCAGAAGATTTCCTTTCAAAATTTAAAGATAAGATTTAGCGGATAAGCATTATCAACAGTAGATATACTGTTTCTAGGACCCGCATAGGGGACCCTCTACTACTATTCCTAGATGCTTTTTAGTTTCTATAAATAAGTTTGTTTTTTTTGTAAGAGTAGGTTTTTGGAGACCACTCTCTCTTTTTTGTACTCTCTCTCTTATTCTCTTCTCTTATATTGTAAGTTGTAAGTTTGCTGGAGACTACCGGAGTTGTTATAAAGAAAGTTTTAAGGTACTATTATTCTTCCTTTCATTTACTTTATTACTATCTTTGATCTAAGCCTGACTATGTCCGATTAAAGAATTATATCTATGTCGGATAACTAACTTCACTTTTATATCTACCATGAAAGATCTAGTCTTTATCTAAATATGAATAATTTTATATATAGTTTCTTGACTTGGATTTGAGATGGTGGTACAGTCAGATTCAATACAACAAGTTAGTGGCTTTGTCTTAGTGACTCCGTCTAGCCAGCCGTGGTCTCAGCCAGATAAGGAGTAAAAGGGCGCCTTATACCCAGTAAGAACTGCTAGACACATGGGTTCACTAACAATACGTATTTGAATCCCGACAGATCCTTTGCTTGGGTAAAAGAATTAGATCCTTCCATACAGTCATTAAAATATATAAAAAAAAATTATGTATTTCGGTTCGTATTTCTTCCTTAAATTCGGATGTTAACAAGCTAGATTGAAGAGAACCGCGCGGACTACCGCCTGTCTTCAAAGATCCTGGTTTCGTTGCATATTCTGCTCCTTATTCTTTATCTGAAGTCAATAATAAACTTTCTAAACAACAAGTTGTTATTCTATATACTTCTTTTGATGACATAAAAGGAGAAATTGAACAGTTAAAACAAGAAATCAAATCTCTTAAACAAAATCAGATTATTTGTGATCATCACCTTACTCAGATTGAGTCTGCTAGCAACAAAGCTAAAAATGTTGTTGAAGAAAATACTGTAACAAAATCTATTAATATTGATCCTAATCAAAATATATTTAGGAATGATGCAGATTGTTACAACTCATAAATGGTATATTAAGTGTACCATATTAATTGATAATACTTTCCCTATAACTGATATTGCTATGATAGATAGTGAAGCTGAATATTCAAACTCATTTTTTGATTCTTCAACAACAATAGATGAGCTAGCTTTATTATTAGCAGCAAGCTAAATAATCTTTTCACGCAACGTGTTATCAGTAACTTCTTTTAGAAGCTCTATCACATTATCGAAAATAATAGTATTAATATTCATATCTTCAAATTAAGATTGTAATTTATAAAATTCATCATGTTCACGAGAGCAAATATCACCTTGACATTTACAAGCATCTATAGTTGATGATTGAGAATTACCAAATGTTTCGGGTTTATCAGTTTTAGAACCTGATTCAGAATAATCGTCATCATAACCGAACTCAAAACCAGAGGTGTACAAGAAACTATAGATCTTATCGTGCATGTCTTCCTCTAACTCTAGAATTTTAAGCTTTTTAAGCCTACAATTTGGTACTATATGCCCAAATTTGCCACATTTAGAACACTTAATTTTCGTGAGTTCTCACCTAGATCTATTCTTGGTAAATCTATTAGATTTACGATGAGCTCTCCGTTCTTCCCGTTCTTCCCTAGATCTTTGACTAGATCTTTTTCTCCTATATGGTTTATCGAGATTAGAGTCTCTAGAATCTCTATGTTTGGTTTGTTTTCCTGAATCTGGTAAACCAAACTAGGTGTAAAAGTCTCCTAACTAAGATCTTTCTCTAAGCTTATCAATTTTTAACTGCCTAGAAAGTTTTAATTCATTGCACAAATTAATACCTTCTTGAATACAAGCTCCTATAAGCTTACCATATGTATAAGTGCTATAAGGAATAACACCTTGCGAATTTCATAGAGTTTTCTTAACTCTTTCTGCAAATAATAGAGGTAAGCCAGCTATAAATTTGGCTTTCCAGTGCTCAAGATCATTCTCTGGTAGTTCCATTACCTGACTTAGATAAGTATATTTATACCATCGGAATTCTCCTAAATGTCTACATCGAAGACCATTAAGCAGGGAACAAACAGTCTCATATTGATTGGTAAATCTACCATTAAAATATTCGAGAATAGTCAAGACCAGGGTATAAACTGCATCTTCTCTATTTTTTACTAATTAAGGCAAATCCTAGGTTATCAATACCTTCATTAACAGCCTTAGCATTAATTACAACAGCTTTTGCTTCAGTACTCATATAGTATCCCATCAGCCTCTAAGTTGACCAGTTAAACCTGCAATTATCATATTACAAATAGTTCTATCGGTGTTATTAACACTTTTGCAAATAGTAGCATACATAAGTATTCTATGAACAAGTATAGTTAATTGTCTATCAGTTAAACCGTCGAGATTCCATTCATAAATCTCACTTCCTCTATAAGAAGTATTAGTTTGGTTCCAATCACGTTCCTCTATTAGGACATCTTGAGGAGTTGGACGGGGATAATAATAAATTTGCATACTAGGTTGATTAGCATACTTAACATTATTCTTTTTAGGATAACCACGAAGTTTATTAATTTCTAATTCAACTTGATTTTTAAAATCAAAAGTGGTTTCCATCTCATCTGCAAAATCTTCAGATAAACTAATGGGTTTCGCCCCACATTTTGAGAAACTTTTTATCAAGAAGATTGTCAAGGTCATAAAGTTGTTTAAAGATAAAATCTTGAATCTCAGGAGGTCTCTGAGTAGGTACATCAGGTTATTTTGATGTAGAAGCCTGTTCAGAAGGTTTTAAATCATTTTTAATCTGACTAATTAAAATTGTCAGATCATCCAATTTTTTATCGAGAGAATTCCTAAAACATTCACATAAAGACCCAAGTAGTTATTTTGGGAAATGAGATTATTAATCTCGTTAATACTTATTGTAGCCACATCATTTTCAATGAACTTTTGGAAAGCAGTGAAAGGAATACATTTATTATTAGGAAGTACAAATGGTGCATGAAGCGGATAGATAACTTTAATAATATTACCTGATTCATCTTTATAAGACCTTTCAACAATTTTGATGAATAACGGTAAATAAATGGTTATAAACCAAGGTACGATGAACATAATATGATTATGCAAAGCACAAGTCTCACAAAATTCTTGCGAAATATTATGCAAATCCTTCGTGCTGTAAGGGTCAAAAAACCAAAGTTTTAAACTGGCTCCATTTATCACTTGCAAATTCGTTTTGAATACACTTTCTTGCCAGTGAACCTGGACTAAAATCGATTTGGTGTATATTCATCATTAAGTATCATTAAGATTGAAATCCATTTCGGATGCAGAAGGAATATCCTTATCAGAAATATCAGATGATTTATCATTGGTTTGAACAATATTTAATCGAGGGTTAATTTTAATTTTATTTTTGTCTGTAGATATAACAGAAGATAAAGTATGTAAAGAGGCAGCACGATTCCGAGCAGGACCATATAATGGCCCAATTGGAAAAATATGTTGTATAGCAAGTGATTTTCTATCAGAAAACAAATGTCTATTATAAGGAACACTCTTTTCATCAAACTGAATACAAATCTTTCCATCAGCATTTTGAGTAATATGAGAATATCCAGAATTAGTGACATCAACAGTCATCTGTTCTGGAGGTATAACAGAGTCTAAAGTCCAAGTAGTAGGAAAATTAATTTCTTCCAATTTTATAGGTCTTCTAGTAGTGACCTTGGATTTAGCAAAATTAGTTTCTACTAGAATAGTTTGATAAGATGTATCATATAATTTACATCTAGGATTCAAAGTAGCAAGTAATTTGAAATAAATTCTATAAGATAAGCAAATTAATTCAGAACCAGGTGCATAGTTATAACCATTGCGTTTTAACATTTAAAGTTAAAGCATCTAATATATTAGAATCAATCAAAGACAACTGCAGATTTGGTTGAGTATTAAAATAAACTGGACCATAGGTTACCGTAGATTTGATCAAACCCATCAAAGATTATCTAAAATTCAAATTTCTTGCATCGCGAAGAGCAGCTAAGAAAGTCTGAGGTAACCCTTTAAGGGTTAGGGTTTCAAAGCAATTTGGACCATGCTAATATCCAAGAACTTGTATTGATTTTTATAAACATCAATATCGCGTTTATTCAACAAACAAATAGTCTGTTCTGACGAATTTAACGCTAGAGATTGTTCAGTAGTTTTAATCAGTTGTTTATTAGAGATCTTATCAAACCAACCATAATCATAAATGGTTTTTATATCAATTTTCGGAATTCTCCATTTGTTTAACAAATCAAGGTTTTGAGGTATATCTACCTCTTCCAATCGAGTACTTTTAGTACTAGTATCTCCTAGATCAATGATCAAGAGAATATATCTAAGCCGAAATACTTCACTTCAATCTCATATTTACCATAAAAGTTCCTAGGCTCTGATACTAACGAAACCAGGATCTCTGAAGATGGGCGGTAGTCCGCGCGGTCATCTTTAATCTAGCTTGTTAACATCCGAATTTAAGGAAGAAATTTGAATCGAAATACATACAAATTTTTATATAGTTTAATGACTGTATGGAAGGATCTAATCCTTTTACCCAAGCAAAGGGTCTGTCAAGATTCAAATACGTATTGTTAATGAGCTCATGTGTCTAGTAGTTCTAACCGGGTATAAGGCGCCCTTTTACTTCTTATCGGGCTGAGACCACAGCTGGCTAGACGGAGTCACTAAGACAAAGCCACTAACTTGTTGTATTGAATCTGATTGTACCACCATCTCAAAACCAAGTGAAGAAACTATATATAAATTTATTCATATTTAGATAAAGACTAGACCTTTCATGGTAGATATAAAAGTGAAGTTAGTTATCCGACATAGATATAATTCTTTAGCCGAATATAGTTAGGCTTAGATCAAAGAAAGAAATAAAGTAAATGAAAGGAAAGAAAAGAAGAATAATAGTACCTTAAAACTTTCTTTATAACAACTCCGGTAGTCTCCGACAAACATACAACTTACAATATAAGAGAAGAGAATAAGAGAGAGAGTACAAAAGTGAGAGAGTGGTCTCCAAAAACCTATTCTTACAAAATAAAACAAACTTATTTATAGAAACTAAAAAGCATCTAGGAATAGTAGTAGAGGGTCCTCTATGCGGGTCCTAGAAACAATATATCTACTGTTGTAACTGTGTTTCTACTGTTGATAATGCTTATCTGCCAAATCTTATCTTTAAATTTTGAAAGGAAATCTTCTACCTTTTTCAGTGTGTCTTCTGAAACTGCCCCTTCTGACACATATGGCTGAGCCTCGTGAGTATCATCACTTGTTTCACAGCACATACATGACTCTGATTTTGCGTAGTTCATGATATTAAGAAGAAGGTTTTTCTTGACTTCTTCCAAATAATTATTAATCATTTCATTTTGATCTCCATCTTGGTTAGAAATTCTTCTAGCCATATGTTTAACCGAAGAGTCAGCAATTATTCCTTTATGAGGAATTGATTTATAATCTTGAATTGTCTTGGAAATCAAGTCCAACAGTTCTTGTCCATATAAGGACTTTGTTTGGGAGGGTATTTTTTCATTAATTTATCCCAAAATTTGTTGTAATAAGTCCAATATAAACAAGGGATTTGTTCTTCAGTGAAATCCACTTCTGGAGCCCATTTATGAATCCAGGGAACAAAAAATTCTATAAAAAAAATGTATCTGTTCGATTTGTTGCATGTAAAAAATATGTTCTTGGTGATATAAATTGTTAAGGTCTAGAGAAACCTTCACCCATTCTCTGTATAACTTGAGAAACGAATCGGGCAAAAGTTTTAACGTTGGCCTGTGGTATGACCACCAATTTAAAAACCAATTTGGAATAGGATTAGCCAATATCTTTGCACATACTTTAATGAACCAAGTATGTTTGTGTCTCTCGTTATTATAATAGAGAACTTTATTAAAAACCTGAATATAGTCCCAATGTGTAAATTTGATAGAGACTTTGTTAAGGCTAATCTGCCTTTCTGTCATCGAGGAAATACCCCAATCTTCAATAGGAATGATTTGTTTTATAATCATTTTGGAGAAATTATAAACATTCTCACTGGTATTATAACCTGAAAAGTGTTGAAATTCAACACTTGTGCTTATCAGCAGATTTTCATAATATGACCGAGTCTTCTATGACTCACCCGTGAAATAAAGTCAATTGAGTAAATACCGTTAGAATATCTTTCATGGTTCTTGTTTTCTCTGTATCTCAGAGTTTTCTAAGAGAAATATCATTTCTGTTTTTTCTACCTTTTCGTATGACTTAATATCATCAACATCATGTTTAGCTATTGAGGCATAGGTATCACTTTGCTTTTGTGATAAATATGCATGTAGTTGGGCATATAATGGATTATTTTCTGGAATATCTTCCAGATGTACCAATGAAGTTTCTTCTTGAGCTTTTGAGTTTAAATTAAATAAACTCATTCCTCTTTTCTGTATAATCGGAGAGTTAGATGAACATCCGTATGATGACCTTGATGAGCTTGGGGAGTATCTTTCCCTTCCTCGTGTATTATTTCCCTTTCCTCGACCCTTAGTTGCCCAAGGGGGTTCCGTCCTGAAAACAAAACATCGAGATTTATTCCTAATAAGCGTCATAATAAGTATTAGATTCTTCCATCGATAGGAAAAGGTCCATCACCATTCCATCTATAATTTTCCAGCAGATTAGTTCTTTCATGTCTCGATTGAGAGGAAAAACTTTTAATATTGTAACCAATCTTTTTTTCGTAAAGAAAAGGGAGATGGGAACATCACTATTTTCTGAGTTGCTAATACTGTTACTCATTTTGAAGATATTCTCTAGATAGGAAGTTTGGGAGAGAGTTATCACTTCCCTTCTTATAAAGGATTTCAAAATCAAAAGGGGCTAGTTGTTCTTGCCATCTAGCAAACATTAATTTGGAAGCATCATGCTTAAAATATTTATCAAACATATATTTAACCGATTGAGCATCAGTGTTAACATGAAACTTTTGATAATATAAATCATCTTGAAATTTTAAAACACATTTAACGATGGTTAACATTTCATGAGCCACCGTAACATATTTTTTATGAGCATCGGTCCACTTTCCTGAATGAAATAGAATCAAATACTCATTTTTATCATGAGGATTGATTTGTTTTAGAATTCCTCCATAACCTATATAAGACGCATCGGTATCAACTATCTTTTGCCAAGCAGGGTTAGCCAGAGTTAAACACGGCAAAAATTTAATACGAAGTTTAATACTTTTTACCAAATTCGTGAGAATATCAGTCCACAGAATTTTATGATTTTTCTTTAGCCTGTCGTATAACGGGGCTACATCACGAGATAGATTCTTGTAAAAAGGAGAAATATAATTTAAACTTCCCAAGAATCTCTGCAGTTGTGTACTATCTATAATAACATCATAAAATTTTGAAACAATATCAATAGATCGTTGAATTGGGGTAACCATCCCCTGGAAAATAAGATGTCCTAAAAATCTGTCTTAAGTTTGAAATAAACTCATTTTTGGTTTAGAAATCACCAAACATTTTGTATAACTATTTTCTTGAAAATATCTAAATGTTCTATGTGCATTTCAAGAGTCTTTGAGTAAACTAAGATATCATCAATATAGACAATGATAAACTCTAAATATGGGTTGAAAATATCATTCATAATTTTCTGGAATTCAGAAGGAGCGTTTTTCAAACCAAATGGCATAACATTCCATTTGTATTGTCCAAACGGAACATTAAAGGCAGTTCTATAAGAGTGTTCTTTAAATAATTGAATTTGCTAATAACTTGATTTTAAATCAAATTTAGAAAATATATCAGCGTCGTATAATTTTGAAAGCAAATCCTTTTTGTTTGGAATAGGATACCTAATCCATTTAAAATATTTGTTTAACGGCTTATAATTTATTTCCAACCTGGGAACTCCATGTTCCTTTTCAACTGTATTATTGACATAAAATGTTGTGCATGACCAAGGAGATTTCGAAGGTTTCACCAAACCGTTTTGTAATACACTATCAATTTCTTTCTTGCAGAATTCAACCAATTCAACATTCATTTGACAAGGACGTGGTTTTGTAGGAATATCATCCTCAGAGAAAGTATCTTCGTATGGAAGAGTAACAATATGCTTTTTTCGATTCCAAAAAGCACCAGGATGATCAGCACAAATATTAATGGATATCTATTCAGATATTAATTTAATCTTTTCTTGTACTTTAGTTGATCTTAAAGTATCGAAAATATTCATGCTAAATAATTCAAGTTGTAAAGAATTTACATGCTTTTGTTTCATAGTAATTAGAGCATTAATATCACGAGAAATAGGATCAGTGACAAAAGTATAACTAATGTCTTGGTCTTTATAAGTAGCAGAAAATCCTTTAGCATTTATGCTGGTAAAACAATAGAGAGCATTTATAAAAGGGTGTCAAGTATAATCGGAGGGTATAACTGATTTTTAACCAAAAAAAAGAAATGCGGAACACAAACTTTATTTTGTAAAATACGTGTATTAGGCAATTTATACTTTATATCTAAAGCATGTCCTGAAGCCGACCTTTCCATATGAGTGGTTTTCTCAAAATACTTAGTAGGCACAAGACCTTCCTGAATACAACTGACATCAGCTCCACTATCTATCATAGCAATATCAGTTATATAGAAAGTATAATCAATTAATATGGTACACTTAATATACCATTTATAAGCTGTAACAATCTGCATCATTCCTAAAAACATATTTTGTTTAGGATCAATATTAATAGATTTTGTTAGAGTATTTTCTTCAACAACATTTTTACCTTTGTTGTTAGCAGTCTCAATCTGAGTAAGGCGATGATCACAAATAATCTGATTTTGTTTAAGAGATTTGATTTCTTGTTTTAACTGTTCAATTTCTCATTTTAGATCATCAAAAGAAGTATCTCAAATAACGTCATATTGTTTAGAAAGTCTATTATTGACTTCAGATAAAGAATAAGGAGCAGAATATTCAAACTCATTTTTTGATCTTTCAACAACATTACATGAGCTAACTTTATTATTAGCAGCATGCTAAATAATATTTTCACGCAACATGTTATCTGTAACTTCTTTTAGAAGCTCTATCACATTATCGGAAGTAATAGTATTAATATTCATATCTTCAAATTGAGATTGTAATTTATAAAATTCATCATGTTCACAAGAGCAAATATCACCTCTACATTTACAAGCATCTATAGTTGTTGAATGAGTATTTCCAGATGTTTCGGGTTTATCAGTTTCAGAACCTGATTCAGAATAATCATCATCATAATCGGACTCAGAACCAGAGGTGTACAAGAAACTATAGATCTTATCGTGCATGTCTTCCTCTAGCTCTAGAGTTTTATCAAGCCTACAATTTTGTGCTATATGCCCAAATTTGCCACATTTATAACACTTAATTTTTGCGAGTTCTCACCTAGATCTATTCTTGGTAAATCTATTAGATTTACGATGAGCTCTCCATTCTTCCCGTTCTTCCCTAGATCTTTGTCTAGGTCTTTTTCTCCTATGCGGTATATCGGGATTAGAGTCTCTAGAATCTCTATGTTTGGTGTGTTTCCTGAATTTGGTAAACCAAACTGGGTGCAAAAGTCTCCTAACTGAGTTCTTTCTCTAAGCTTATCAATTTTTAATTGCCTAGAAAGTTTTAATTCATTGCACAAATTAATACCTTCTTGAGTACAAGCTCCTATAAGCTTACCATATGTATAAGTGCTATAAGGAATAGCACCCTGCGAATTTCGTAGAGTTTTCTTAACTCTTTCTGCAAATAATGGAGGTAAGCCATCTATAAACTTGGCTTTCTAGTGCTCAAGACCATTCTCTAGTAGTACCATTACCCGACTTAGATAAGTATATTTATACCATCGGAATTCTCCTAATTGTCTACATCGAAAACCATTAAGCAGGGATCGAACAGTCTCATATTGATTGGTAAATCTACCATTAAAATATTCGAGAATAGTCAAGACCAGGGTATAAACTGCATCTTCTCTATTTTTTACTAAGGCAAATCTTTAGGTTATCAATACCTTCATTAGCAGCCTTAGCATTAATTACAACAACTTTTGCTTCAGTACTCATATAATTATCCCACCAACCTCTAAGTTGACCAGTAAAACCTGCAATTATCATATTACAAATAGTTCTATCGGTGTTATTAACACTTTTGCAAATAGTAGCATACATAAGCATTCTATGAACAAGTATAGTTAATTGTCTATCAGTTAAACCGTCAAGATTCCATTCATAAATCTCACTTCTGCTATAAGAAGTATTAGTTTGGTTCCAATCACATTCCTCTATTAGGACATCTTGAGGAGTTGGACGGGGATACTAATAAGTTTACATACTTGGTTCATTAGCATACTTACCATTATTCTTTTTAGGATAACCACGAAGTTTGTTAATTTCTAATTCAACTTGATTTTTAAAATCAAAAGTGGTTTCCATCTCATCTGTAAAATCTTCAGATAAACTAATGGGTTTCGCCCCAAATTGTGAAAACTTTTTTTCAAGAAGATTTTCAAGGTCATAAAGTGCTTTAAAGATAAAATCTTGAATCTCAGGAGGTCTCTGAATAGGTACATCAGGTTGTTTTGATGTAGAAGCCTATTCAGAATGTTTTAAATCATTTTAATCTGAATAATTAAAATTGTCAGATAATCCAATTTTTTATTGAGAGAACTAATATGCTCTCCTAAAACTTTCACATAAAGACCTAAATAGTTATTTTGAGAAATGAGATTATTAATCTTGTTAATACTTAGTGTAGCCACATCATTTTCAATGTACATTTGGAAAGCAGTGAAAGTAATACCTGTATTATTAGGAATTATAAATGGTGCCTGAGGCGGATAGAGATCTTTAATAATATTACCTGGTTCATCTTTATAAGAAAGTTCAAGAACTTTGATGAATAACGGTAAATAAGTGGTTATAAATCAAGGTACTAAGAAATTAATTAGTCTGCGGACTCTTATTATTATTATTATTATTATTATTCCTATTCTTATGTGATACATCTGATCAAACTATTCTAGTAGAAACTAATTTTGGTAAATCCAAGGTCACTACTAGAAGACCTATAAAATGGGATGAAATTAATTTTCCTATTACTTGGACTTTAGACTCTATTATACCTCCAGAACAGATTACTGCTGCTGTCACTAATTCTGAATATTCTTATATTACTCAAAATGCTAATGGAAAGATTTGTATTCAGTTTGATGAAAAGAGTGTTCCTTATAATAGACATTCGTTTTCTGATAGAAGATCACTTTCTATACAACATATTTCTCCAATTGAGCCATTATATGGTCTTACTAGGAATATAGTTTGATCAGATGTATCATATAATAATAATAATAATATTATTATTATTATTAATAATAATAATAATAATAATAATAATAATAATAATAACAACAATAACAATAACAATAATAACAATAACAAGCTACTTCTAGGTTATTTGGCCCCTTTATAGGATATACTGAAGAAGAATAACCGAATTTAGAGTCCATGTAGGTGGGAAATCAATTTCTTCACACTTAATAGGTTTTCTGGTGGTGACCTTGGACCTTGCAAAATTGGTTTCCACCAAAATAGTTTGATCAGATGTAACATAATAATAATAATAATAATAATAATAATGATAATGATAATAATAATAATAATAAAAATGTTAATGATAATGATAATAATAATAATAAGGATAATGATAATGATAGTAATAATAATAATAATAATAATAATAATAATAATAGTAATAATAATGATAATGATAATGATAATAATAATAATTATTATTATAATAATGATAATAATGATGATGATGATAATGATAATGATGATAATAATAATAATAATAATGATGATGATGATGATGATGATGATGATGATGATGATGATGATGATGATGATGATGATGATGATAATAATATGTTTGCACAATAGGATGATCAACACAAATATCAATGACAATCTGTTTAGATATTACTTTAATCTTTTCTTGTACTTAGGTTGATCTCAAAGTATCAAATATATTCATGCTAACTAGTTCAAGTTGTAAGGAATCCACATGATTTTGTTTCATATTAATAAGAGCATTAATATCACGAGAGATAGGATCAGTAACAAGAGTATAACTAATGTCTTGGTCTTTATAAGTAGCAGAAAAATATTTAGCATTTATGCTGGTAAAAGGATAGAGAGAATTTATAAATGGGGTACCAAGTATAATTGGTGGGTATAACTGATTCTTAACCAAGAAAAAAAGGTGTGGAACGCAAACTTTGTTTTGGAAAATACGAGTTTTAGGCAATTTGTACTTTATATCTAAAGCATGCCCTAAAGCCGATCTTACCATATGAGTGGTTTTCTCAAAGTACTTAGTAGGTACAGACCCTTCTTGAATACAACTAACATCAACTCCACTATCTATCATAGCAATATCAATTGTGGAAAAAGTATTATCAATTAATATGGTACATTTAATATACCATTTATGAGCTGTAACAACTTGCATCATTCCTAAAAACATATTTTGTTTAGGATCAATATTATGGGTTTTGCAAGAGTTTTTTCTTCAACAATATTTTTTCCTTTGTCGTTAGCAGACTCAATCTGAGTAAGGCGATGATCACAAATAATCTGATTTTGTTTAAAAGATTTAATCTCATGTTTCAATTGTTCAATTTCTCCTTTTAGGTCATTAAAAAAAGTATCACGAATCATAATATGTTGTTTAGAAAGTCTATTATTGACTTCAGTTAAAGAATAAGGAGCAAAATATTCAAATTCATTTTTTGATTTTTCAACAAATATTAGACGAGCTAGCCTTATTATTAGCAGCAAGCTGAATAATCTTTTCACGTAATGAGTTATCAATAACTTCTTTTAACAGTTCTATCACATTATCAGAAGTAATAGTATTCAAATTTAAATCTTCAAATTGATATTGTAATTTATAAAATTCATCATGTTCACAAGAGCAAATATCACCTACATTTACAAGCATCAATAGTCGTTGACTGAGTATTACCAGAGGTTTCAGGTTTATCAGTTTCAGAACCTGATTCAGAGTAATCATCATCATAATCGAACTCAGAACCAGAGGTGTATAAGAAACTATAGACCTTATCGTGCAAATCTTCCTCTAATTATAGAGTTTTAATCTTTTCAAGCCTACAATTTGGTGCTATATGCCCGAATCTTTTACATTTGTAGCACTTAATCTTGGCAAGATCTCACCTAAATCTATTCTTGGTAAATCTACTAGATTTACGATCAGTCCTTCGCTCTTCTCGTTCTTCCCTAGACCTTCGCCTAGATATTCTTTTCCTGTGAGGTTTTTCTGGATTAGAGTCTCTAGATTCTCTAAGTTTAGTCTGTTTTCCTGAATCTGGTAAACGAAATTGAACGTAAAAATCTCCTAATTGAGATATTTCTCTAAGCTTATCTATCTTAAACTGTCTAGAGAGTTTTAATTAATTGTACAAATTAATACTTTCTTGGATGCAAGCTCCTATTAATTTTCCATAAGTAAAATTACCATAAGGAATAGCTCCTTGCGAATTCCTTAGAGTTTTTTTAACTCTCTCGGCAAATAAAGGAGGTAAGTCGTCTATGAATTTGATTTTCCAGTGTTCAAGACCGTTTTCGGGTAGTTCCATTACCCGACTCAGATAGGTTCCTTATACCACCTGAATTCTCCTAAATGCCTACATCAAAGACCATTTAGCAAAGAACGAACAATCTCATATTGATTGGTAAATCTACCGTTGAAATGTTCGATAATAGTCAAGACTAGGGTATAAACAGCGTCTTCTCTATTTTTTACTAAGGAAAATCCTAGGTTATCAATACCTTCACTAGCGGCCTTAGCATTGATTACGGCGGCTTTTGCCTCCGTGCTCATATAATTATCCCACCAGCCTCTAAGTTGGCCAGTAAAACCTGCAATTATTGTTTTGCAAATAGTTCTATCAGTGTTATTAACACTCTTGCAAATAGTAGCATACATAAGCATTCTATGAACAAGTATAGTTAATTACCTATATGTCAAACCATCGAGATTCCATTCATAAATATCACTTCCGCTATAAGAAGTATTAGTTTGGTTCCAATCACGCTCTTCTATTAGAACGTCTTGAGGAGTTGAATGGGGATAATAATACGTTTGCATACTAGGTTGATGAGTATACTTAGTATTACAACTATTCTTCTAGGGATAACCACGAAGTTTATTAATCTCTAATTCAACTTGATTTTTAAAATCAAAGGTTGTTTCCATTTCATCTGCAAAATCTTCAGATAAACTGATGGATTTTGCCCCAAATAGAGAAAACTTTTTATCAAGAAGATTTTCAAGATCAAAGAGTGGTTTAAAGATAAAATCCTGAATCTCAGGAGGTCTCTAAATAGGTACATCAGGTTGTTTAAATGAAGAAACATGTTCAGAAGGTTTTAAATCATTTTTAATTTGACCAATTAAAATTGTCAGATCATCCAATTTTTTTATCGAGAGAACTAATATGTTCTCATAAAACTTTCACATAAAGGCCTAAATAGTTATTTTCAGAAATGAGATTATTAATTTCGTTAATACTTACCGTGGTCACATCATTTTCAATGAATTTTTGGAAAGCAGTGAAATCAATACATGTATTATTAGAAAGTATAAACGGTGCCTGAGGAGGATAAATAGTTTTGATAATATTACCTGAATCATATTTATAGGATCGTTCAAGAACATTGATGAACAAAGGCAAAGAAGTGGTTATAAACCAAGGTACGAAGAACATAATATGATTATGCAAAGCACAGATTTCATAAAATTCTTCTGAAAATATTATGCAGATCTTCTGTAATATAAGTGTCAAAAAAACAAGTTTTAAACTGGCTCTATTTATCACTTGCAAATTCGTTCTGAATATACTTTCTTTCCAGTGAACTTGGACTAAAATCGTTTTGGTGTACATTTATCATTAAGTATCATTAAGATTGAAATTCATTTTGGATGCAGAAGGAATATCTTTATCAAAAATATCAGATGATTTATCATTTGATTGAACAATATTTAAACGAGGATTAATTTTAATTTTATTTTTATCAAATATGACTAAAGATAATGTATGCAAAGAAGCAGCACGATTTCGAGTTGGACCATAGGAAGGTTCAATCGGCAAGATGTGTTGGATGACAAGTAATCTTCTATCAGAAGAGAAAGAATGTCTATTATAAGGAACACTTTTTTCATCAAACTGAATACAAATCTTTCCATCAGCATTTTGAGTAATATGAGAATATTCAGAATTAGTGACAGCATCAGTCATTTGTTCTGGTGGTATAACAGAGTCTAAAGTCCAAGTAGTAGAAAAATCAATTTCTTCCCATTTTATAGGTCTTCTAGTAGTGACCTTAGACTTAGCGAAATTAGCTTCCACTAAAATAGTTTGATCAAATGTATCATATAATTTACATCTAGGATTCAAAGTAGCAAGTAATTTGAAATAGATTCTATAAGACAAACAAATTAATTCAGATCTAGGTGCATAATTATAACCACACGTTTTAACATTCAAAGTTAAAGCATCTAATATATTAGAATCAGTCAAAGATAACTGCAAATTAGGCTGATTTATTAAACTAAATTTGGCCATAAGCTACCGTAGCATCAATCGAACCCATCAAAGATTGTCTAAAATTCAAATTTCTCGCATCGCGAAGAGAAGCTAAAAATGTCTCAGGTAACCCTTTAAGAGTTAGGGGTTTAAAAGCAATTTGAACCATGCCAATATGCAAGAACTTATATTGATTACTATAAACATCAATATCGCATTTATTCAACAAACGAATAGTCTGTTCTGACGAATTTAACGCTAGAGATTGTTCAGTAGTTTTTATCACCGTTTATTAGAGATCTTATCAAACCAACCATAATCATAAGTAATTTTTATATCAACTTTCGGAATAGTCCATTTGTTTAACAAATCAAGGTTTTGAGGTATATCTACCTCTTCCAGTCGAATATTTTTAGTACTAGTGTCTCCTAGATCCATGATCAAGAGCATATATCTATGACGAAATACTTCACATAAATCTCATATTTACCATGAAAGTTCCTAGCCTCTGATACCAACGAAACCTGGATCTAAGAAGACGGGAGGTAGTCCGCGCGGTCATCTTCAATCTAGCTTGTTAAACTTTGAATTCAAGGAAGAAATACGAATCAAAATATCTATAAATTTTTGTATACTTTAAAGACGGTATGGAAGGACCTAATCCTTTTACCCATGTAAGGGTCTGTCGAGATTAAAATACGTATTGTTAGTGAGCCCATGTGTCTAGCAGTTCTAACCAGGTATAAAGCGCCCTTTTAATCCTTATCGGGCTGAGACCACGGCTGGCTAGACGGAGTCACTAAGACAAAGTCACTAACTTGTTGTATTGAATCTGACTGTACCACCATCTCGGAACCAAATCAAGAAACTATATATAAATTTATTCATATTTAGATAAAGTCTAGATCTTTCATGGTAGATATAAAAGTGAAGTTAGTTATCCGACATAAATATAATTCTTTAGCCGGACATAGTCACGGCTCAGATCGGAGAAGATATGAAAGTAAGATAAAGGAAGAATTAAAGAAAGTACCTTGTGGCCAAACACTAGGGCCTATGGAAATACTTGATAATATTCAAACTCCGGTACTCCGGCAAACTTACAACTTTCAATATATTACAAGAAAGCAAGGGGGAGAGAACAAAACAAAGAGAGAGGGTTTTTCTAAAACCTGCCTCTTCTAAAACAAAACAAACTTATTTATAGAAACTAAAAATCATCTAGGAATTGTAGTAGAGGGTCCCCTCTGTGGGTCCTAGAAACAGTATATCTACTGTTGCAACAGTACATCTACTGTTGATAATGCTTATCCGCTAAATCTTATCTTTATGTTTTGAAAAGAAATCTTCTACTTTATTTAGAGTAATCATCTTCTGAAACCGGCCTCTCCAATTCATATGACTGAGCCTCGTGAGTATCATCACTTGTTTCACTGCGCATAGATGAATCTGATTTTGTGTAGTGCGTTATATTAATAAGAAGGTTTTTCCTAACTTTTTCCAAATAATTATTAATCATTTTATTTTGATCATCCTCATCTTGGTGAGAAATTCTTCTCGCCATATGTCTCACTGAAGTGTCAGCAAATATTCATTTATGAGGAATTGTCTTATAATCTTGAATTGTCTTGGAAATCAAGTCCAACAGCTCTTTTCCGTATAAGGACTTTGTTTGGGGATCCTTTTTATTTAGTTTATCCCAAAAATTATTGTAATAAGTTTGATATAAACAGGGGATTTGTTCTTCAGTGAAATCCACTTCTGAAGCCCATTTATGAATTCATGGAATAGAAAATTCTACAAAGAAATATATCGGTTCGATTTGTTGCATATAACAAACGTGTTCTTGGTGATATAGATTGTTAAGGTATGGAGAAACCTTAAGACATTCTCTGTATCACTTGAGAAATGGCTCGGGCAATATTTATATCGTTGGCCCGTGGTATGACCACCAGTTTAAAAATCAATTTGGAATGGGGTTAGCAAATATCTTTGCACATACTTTAATGAACCAAGTATGTTTGTGTCTCTCGTTGTTATAATAGAGAATTTTATTAAAGCCTGAATATAATCCCAATATGGAAATTTCATAAAGACTTTGTTAAGGCTAAATTGTCTTTCTGTCATTGGGAAAATACCCAATCTTCAATAGAATTGATTTGTTTTATAATCATTTTGGAGAAGTTATAAACACTCTCACTGGTATTATAACCTGAAAAGTGCTGAAATTCAACACCTGTGCTTATCAGTAGATTTTCATAATATGACCGACTTTTGTATGACTCACCCGGAAATAAAGTCCTTTGAGTAAATACCGTTGGAATAGCTTCCGTAATTCTTCTTTTCTTTGTATCTCAGAATTTTCTTAGAGGAATATCATTTCTCATTTTTCTACCTTTTCATATGTTTTGATATCATTAACATCATCTTTAGCTATTGAGGCAAAGGTATTACTTTGCTTTTGTGATAAATTTGCTTGTAGTTGGGCATATAGTGGATCATTTTCCGGAATATGTTCCATATGTACTAATGAAGCTGCCTCTTGAGCTTTTGCGCTTAAATTAAATAAACTCATTCCTCCTTTCTGTATAATTGGAGTATTGGATGAAGATCCGTATGACGATCTTGATGAACTTGGGGAGTATCTTCCCCTTCCTCGTGGGTTATTTCCCTTTCCTCAACCCTTAGTTACCCAAGGGGGTTCCATCCTACAAACAAAACATCAAGATTTATTCCCAATAAGCGTCATAATAAGTATTATTTTCTTACATTGGTAGGAAAAGGTCCATCACCATTCCATCTATAATTTTCCAGCAGATTAGTTCTTTCATGTCTCGATTAAGAGGAAAAACCTTTAATATTGTAATTAATCTTTTTTCTGTAAAGAAAAGAGAGATGGGAATATCACCATTCTCCGAGTTGCTAATATTGTTATTCATTTTGAAGATATTCTCTAGATAGGAAGTCTGGGAGAGAGTTATCACTTCCTTTCTTATATAGGATTTCAAAATCAAAAGGGGCTAGCTGTACTTGCCATCTGGCAAACACTAATTTTGAAGCATCATGCTTAAAATATTTATCAAACATATATTTGACTGATTGAGCATCAGTGTTAACATGAAACTTTTGATTATATAAATCATCTTGAAATTTTAAAACACATTTAATGATGGTTAACATTTCATGAGCCACCGTAGCATATTTTTTATGAGCATCGTTCCATTTTCCTGAATGAAATTGAATTAAATACTCAGTTTTATCATGAGGATTGATTTGTTTTAGAATTTCTCGACAACCTATATTAGACGCATCAGTCTCGACTATCTTTTGCCAAGTAGGGTTAGTAAGAGTTAAACACGGCAAAGATTTAACACAAAGTTTAATATTTTTTACTAAGTTGGTGAGACTATCAGTCCATGGAGTTTTATTATTTTTCTTTAGCCTGTCATATAACGGGGCTACATCACGAGATAGATTCTTGTAAAAAGGAGAAATATAATATAAACTTCCCAAGAATCTCTGCAGTTGTGTCCTATCTATAATAATATCAGAAAATTTTGAATCAAAATCAATAGATCGTTGAATTGGGGTAACCTTCCCCTGGCAAATAAGATGTCCTAAAAATCTGACTTCAGTTTGAAATAAACTCATTTTTGGTTTAGAAATTACCAAACCGTTTTGTATAACAATTTTCTTTAAAATGTTCAAATATTTTATGTACATTTCAAGAGTCTTTGAATAAACTAAGATATCATCAATATAGACAATGATATAATCCAAATATGGGTTAAAAATGTCATTCATAATTTTCTGGAATTCAGAAGGAGCGTTTTTCAACTCAAATGGCATAACATTCCATTCGTATTGTCCAATTGGAACATTAAAGGCAGTTCTATAAGAATGCTCTTTAAATATTTGAATCTGCCAATAACCTGATTTTAAATCAAATCTACAAAATATATTGGCATCGTATAATCTTGAAAGCAAATCCCTTTTGTTTGGAATAGGATACCTAATCCATTTCAAATATTTGTTTAACAGTTTATAATTTATTACCAACCTGGAAACACCACATTCTTTTTCAACTGCATTATTGACATAAAATGCAGTGCATGACCAAGAAGATTTTGAAGGTTTTATCAGGTCCTTTTGTAATAAGCTATCAATTTCCTTTTTGCAGAATTCAACCAATTCAGCATTCATTTGACATGAACGAGATTTTGGTGGAATATCATCCTCCGAGAAAGTATCTTCATATGGAAAAGTAACAATATACTTTTTTCGATTCCAAAAAGCACTAGGATGATCAGCACAAATATCAATGGCAATTTGTTCAGATATTAATTTAATCTTTTCTTATACTTTGGTTGATCTCAAAATATCAAATATATTCATGCTAAGTTAATCAAGTTGTAAGGAATCCACATGCTTTTGCTTCATATTAATAAGAGCATTAATATCACGAGAGATAGGATCAGTAACAAAAGTATAAATAATGTCTTGATCTTTATAAGTAGCAGAAAAACATTTAGCATTTATGCTGGTAACAGGATAGAGAGAATTTATAAATGGGGTACCAAGTATAATTGGTGGGTATAACTGATTCTTAACCAAGAAAACGAAGTGCGGAACACAAACTTTGTTTTGGCAAATACGAGTATTAGGCAATTTGTACTTTATATCTAAAGCATGCCCTAAAGCCGATCTTACCATATGAGTGGTTTTCTCAAAGTACTTAGTAGGTGCAGGCCCTTCTTGAATACAACTAACATCAACTCCATTATCTATCATAGCAATATCAGTTATGGAAAAAGTATTATCAATTAATATGGTACATTTAATATACCATTTATGAGCTGCAACTACTTGCATCATTCCTAAAAACATATTTTGTTTAGGATCAATATTAATGGGTTTTGCAAGAGTTTTTTCTTTAACAATATTTTTTCCTTTATCGTTAGCAGACTCAATCTGAGTAAGGCGGTGATCACAAATAATCTGATTTTGTTTAAGAGATTTAATCTCCTGTTTCAATTGTTCAATTTCTCCTTTTAGGTCATTAAAAGAAGAAGCACGACTTATAACATGCTGTTTAGAAAGTCTATTATTGACTTCAGATAAAGAATAAGGAGCAGAATATTCAAATTCATTTTTTGAATTTTCAACAATATTAGACGAGCTAGCCTTATTATTAGCAGCAAGCTGAATAATCTTTTCACGTAACGAGTTATCAGTAACATCTTTTAACAGTTCTATCACATTATCAGAAGTAATAGTATTCAAATTTAAATATTCAAATTGAGATTGTAATTTATAAAATTCATCATGTTAACAAGAGCAAATATCACCTCTACATTTACAAGCATCTATAGTCGCTGACAGAATATTACCAGAGGTTTCAGGTTTATCAGTTTCAGAACCTGATTCAGAGTAATCGTCATCATAATCAGACTCAGAACCAGAGGTGTATAAGAAACTATAGACCTTATCGTGCAAATCTTCTTCTAATTCTAGAGTTTTAAGCTTTCCAAGCCTACAATTTGGTGGTATATGCCCAAATTTTTCACATTTGTAGCACTTAATCTTTGCGAGATCTCGTCTAGATCTATTCTTGGTAAATCTACTAGATTTACGATGAGTCCTTCACTCTTCTCGTTCTTCCCTAGACCTTCGCCTAGATATTCTTTTCCTATGAGGTTCATCTGGATTAGAGTCTCTAGATTCTCTAGTTTTAGTTTGTTTTCCTCAATCTGGTAAGCGAAATTGAACTCAAAAATCTCCTAATTGAGATCTTTCTCTAAGATTATCTATCTTATGCTGTCTAGAGAGTTTTAATTCATTACACAAATTAATACCTTCTTGGGTGCAAGCTCCTATTAATTTTCCATAAGTAAAATTGCCATAAGGAATAGCTCATTGTGAATTCCTTAGAATTTTTTTAACTCTCTCGGCAAATAAAGGAGGTAAGCCGTCTATGAATTTATCTTTCCAGTGTTCAAGACCGTTTTCGGGTAGTTCCATTATCCGACTTATATAGGTGTCCTTATACCACCTGAATTCTCCTAAATGCCTACATCAAAGGCCATTTAGCAAAGAACGAACAGTCTCATATTGATTGGTAAATCTACAATTGAAATGTTCGAGAATAGTCAAGACTAGGGTATAAACAGCGTCTTCTCTATTTTTTACTAAGGAAAATCCTAGGTTATCAATACCTTCATTAGCGGCCTTAGCATTGATTACGGCGGCTTTTGCCTCCGTGCTCATATAATTATCCCACCAGCCTCTAAGTTGGCCAATAAAACTTGCAATTATCATCTTGCAAATAGTAGCATACATAAGCTTTCTATGAACAAAGTATAGTTAATAGCCTATCAATCAAACCGTTGAGATTCCATTCATAAATCTCACTTCCGCTATAAGAAGTATTAGTTTGGTTCCAATCACGTTCTTCTATCAGAAAATCTTAAGGAGTTGGACGGGGATAATAATACGTTTGCATACTAGGTTGATGAGTATACTTAGTATTACCACTATTCTTCTAGGGATAACCACGAAGTTTATTAATTTCTAATTCAACTTGATTTTTAAAATCAAAGGTGGTTTCCGTTTCATCTGCAAAATCTTCAGATAAACTTATGGGTTTTGCCCCAAATTGAGAAAAAAAATTATCAAGAAGTTTTTTGAAGATCAATGAGTGGTTTAAAGAGAAAATCCTGAATCTCAGGAGGTTTTTGAATAGGTACATCAGGTTGTTTAGATGAAGAAGCCTGTTCAGAAAGGTTTCAATCATTTTTAATTTGACCAATTAAAATTGTCAGATCATCCAATTTTTTATCGAGAGAACTAATATGTTTTCCTTAAACTTTCACATAAAGGCCTAAATCGTTATTTTCAGAAATGAGATTATTAATCTCGTTAATACTTACCGTGGCCGCATCATTTTCAATGAATTTTTGGAAAGCAATGAAAGTAATACGTGTATTATTAGGAAGTATAAACGGTGCCTGAGGAGGATAAATAGTTTTTATAATATTACCTGATTCATCTTTAGAGGATCGTTCAAGAATATTGATGAAAAAAGGTAAATAAGTGGTTATAAACCAAGGTACAAAGAACATAATATGATTATGCAAAGCACAAGTTTCATAAAATTCTTGTGAAATATTATGCAGATCTTCTGCAATATGAGTGTCAAAAAACCAAATTTTGAACTGGCTCCATTTATCACTTGCAAATTCGTTCTGAATATACTTTCTTGCCAGTGAACCTGGACTAAAATCGATTTGGTGTACATTTATCATTAAGTATCATTAAGATTGAAATCCATTTCGGATGCAGAAGGAATATTTTTATCAGAAATATCAGATGATTTATCATTTGTTTGAACAATATTTAATCAAGGATTAATTTTAATTTTATTTTTATCAGATATGACTGAAGATAATGTATGCAAAGAAGCAACAAGATTTCGAGCTGGATCATAGGAAGGTTCAATCAGCGAGATGTGCTGGATGACAAGTAATCTTCTATCAGAAGAGAAAGAATGTCTATTATAAGGAACACTTTTTTCACCAACACTGAATACAAATCTTTCCATCAGCATTTTGAGTAATATGAGAATATTCAGAATTAGTGACAGCAGTAGTCATTTATTCTGGAGGTATAACAGAGTCTAAAGTCCAAGTAGTAGGAAAATCAATTTCTTCCCATTTTATAGGTCTTCTAGTAGTGACCTTAGACGTAGAGAAATTAATTTCCACTAAAATAGTTTGATCAGATGTATCATATAATTTACATCTAGGATTCAAAGTAGCAAGTAATTTGAAATAGATTCTATAAGACAAACAAATTAATTCAGATCCATATGCATATTTATAACCACACGTTTTAACATTCAAAGTTAAAACATCTAATATATTAGAATCAATCAAAGATAACTGCAAAATAGGCTAAGTATTAAAATAAATTGGGCCATAAGCTTCCGTAGATTCAATCGAACCCATTAAAGATTGTCTAAAATTCAAATTTCTCGCATTGCGAAGAGTAGCTAAAAATGTCTCAGGTAACCCTTTAAGAGTTAGGGGTTTAAACGCAATTTGAACCATGCCAATATGCAAGAACTTATATTGATTACTATAAACATCAATATCGCGTTTATTCAACAAACGACTAGTCTGTTCTGACAAATTTAACGCTAGAGATTGTTTAGTAGTTTTTATCAACTGTTTATTAGAGATCTTATCAAACTCACCATAATCATAAATGGTTTTATATCAACTTTCGAAATAGTCCATTTGTTTAACAAATCAAGGTTTTGATGTATATCTACCTCTTCCAGTCGGGTACTTTTAGTACTAGTATCTCCTAGATCCATAATCAAGAGAATATATCTATGCCGAAATACTTCACATCAATCTCATATTTACCATGAAAGTTAGTGGCTCCGATACCAACGAAACCAGGATCTCAGAAGACCGGCGATAGTCCGCGCGGTCATCTTCAATCTAGCTTGTTACACGAAACCAGGATTTCAGAAGACGGGCGGTAGTCCGCGCGGTCATCTTGAATCTAGCTTGTTAACATCTGAATTCAAGAAAGAAATCTGAATCGAAATATATATAAATTTTTATATAGTTTAATGACTGTATGGAAGGATCTAATCCTTTTACCCAAGTAAGGGTCTGTCAAGATTCAAATACGTATTGTTAGTGAGACCATGTGTCTAGCAGTTCTAACCGGGTATAGAGCCCCCTTTTAATCCTTATCGGGCTGAGACCACGACTGGCTAGACGGAGTCACTAAGACAAAGCCACTAACTTGTTGTAATGAATCTGATTGTACCACCATCTCAGAACCAAGTCAAGAAACTATATATAAATTTATTCATATTTAGATAAAGTCTAGATCTTTCATGGTAGATATAAAAGTGAAGTTAGTTATCCGACATAGATATAATTCTTTAGCCGGACATAGTCACAGCTCAGATCGGAGAAGATATGAAAGTAAGATAAAGGAAGAATTAAAGAAAGTACCTTGTGGCCAAACACCAGGGCCTATGGAAATACTTGATATTATTCAAACTCCGGTACTCCGGCAAACTTACAACTTTCAATATATTACAAGAAAGCAAGGGGGAGAGAGCAAAAAAAAAGAGAGGGTTTTTCTAAAACCTCCCTCTTCTAAAACAAAACAAACTTTTTTTTAGAAACTAAAAGCCATCTAGGAATACTAGTAAGATTATTAATCTCGTTAATACTTATCGTGGCCACATCATTTTCAATGAATTTTTGGAAAGCAGTGAAAGTAATACCTGTATTATTAGGAAGTATAAACGGTGCCTGAGAAGGATAAATAGTTTTGATAATATTACTTGATTCATCTTTATAGGATCGTTCAAGAATATTGATGAACAAAGGCAAATAAGTGGTTATAAACCAAGGTACGAAGAACATAATATGATTATGCAAAGCATAAGTTTCATAAAATTCTTGTGAAATATTATGCATATCTTTTGCACTAAAGTGTCAAAAAACCAAGTTTTAAACTGGCTCTATTTATCACTTGCAAATTCGTTCTGAATATACTTTCTTGCCAGTGAACCTCCGTCACTAAGACAAAACCACTAACTTGTTGTATTGAATCTGACTGTACCACCATCTCGAAACCAAGTCAAGAAACTATATATAAATTTATTCGTATTTAAAATGTTGATGGAAAGATTTGTATTCAATTTTATGAAAAAAGTGTTCCTTATAATAGACATTCTGAATTGTCTTGGAAATCAAGTCCAACAGCGATAATGTATGCAAAGAAGCAGCACGATTTCAAGTTGGACCATAGGAAGGTTAGTTTCTTGACTTGGTTCCGAGATGGTGGTACAGTCTGATTCAATACAATAAGTTATTGGCTTTGTCTTAGTGACTCCGTCTAGCCAGCCGTGGTCTCAGCCTGATAAGGATTAAAAGGGAGCTCTATACCCGGTTAGGATATTCCTCTTAGAAAATTCTAAGATACAAACAACAACAACAACAATAATAAGTAGAGAAAAAGTGATGTTTATTAGATATAAAATATTATGTGATTGAAGTGTTTAACAAAAGAAGCACTCTAGCCATCATCTTTAACGAAACTCTCAATTTCATTAATTACAGGAACTCTTAATTACAATTTTCCAAACTAAAAATCAAAATATTGAAACAAGGAATACTTTCAAATGTAGAAAGTCCAACCAAAAATTAAACAGTAGTAAAAAATTTAACAAACAAAACAACAAAAGGTTGGTAATTACTATCAATAACAAATATTGACCTTTATTTTTGCCATAATGATGTCATATATCCATTGTGCATGTCAATCTCTTCACAAAACTTGTTAATTATCAACATCATAATCGTCGATGTATCCATAATTGATTACTTTGCAAAATTAAAAAGTGCATATGTATCAAGTAAAAAGTGTTTGATGTAGTAAAGGGACAACAAAATAATTAGAAGATTGACATTTGAAATGTGATAGGAATGGAAATGTCGCAACCCAAGGTACCCCATAGGCGTAATATGGCATATAGGACCCCAAGAGGCCCCATACAAACCACTTAGCATTCATAACATAAGAAATAGAATGAAAAGAGGTAAATAACAACATTTCAAGTTTCAAAATTTTATAAAAGTAAAGCGAAAGTCTAAACACTTGTCTCATTAGCCATCTAGTACATAAGAATGAAATTTGGGCCTAGCTGATGTAATTCTCGAAAAGGAACTACAACTAAATGCGAAAATCGAAAGACAAAAAGTAGAGATAACTAGATAGACACACAAAGAGGAAACAAAAAGCAACCAAAGGGTATATTAAACCCAATGACCTCAATCCGTTAATCCTACAATAGCACCTAACTCTTATGAAGACCTCAAAGGAATCGAATTCACCTTGCAACCCTCATTTCTACGCAATGATCAACACAAGCTTTACCAAGCTCAACACTCATACAAGAGGTTCAGTTTTTCAATTCAAAATAGTCTAAGTCTAAAATGAACCCAAACTAGCTATTTATAGTTTTAGGTGAAAAGGCCCAAAAGTGACTCGAAATGACCAATGGGCGAGCCAAGTCGGGCTCGCCTACTGACTCAGCGATCCGCCCATTGGGTTGGCGATGGATCATGCACCTTGCCAGGTTCTGGAACTTTTGGCTAGTTGGGTTCGTCGCCCAAGCCCTTGGGCGATCCGCCGACTAGTCCTGGCTTGCCAAAAGGGACCCATGTGATCATCAAGGCATGGAATCCTTTGTTTTCCACCAATGCAAGCCCAAGAGCCTCCATCCTTGTGAACAACTCTTCAATACAGTGGAGTTCCCAACCTTAACTATGAGTCAAAGGTCTTGAGGCAATCTGAATTGCATCATTCTCCCCTTCTTGAAAAGGATTTGTCCTCGAATCCAAACCTTGCCAAACCATAGGGAAAGCAAACAACAACAAGGTCATCATGGCATGAGGGTTAGCGTTAGTAATAACTATTTCATCCTCATGCCAAGGATGCACAAATTTAGCATATAACCAAGCATCAAAATGATTAACAAAGGGTTTGTAACTCATCAAAACAATAGATGATTGGCTACTTAAGAAACTTTGACAAAGGGGTAGAGCGAAGGAACCAATACACTTAAGAAACCACACATGTAAGCCCTCATTGGTTCCACATTCGAACAAGCACAATTCCTCCTTTAAGTCAAGTAGCACATGAACACTCTCATACCTAAGTGCGAAGGCATAAGTAATGTTGACCCAAATTAAGACTTCATCTAATGCACTAAATAACTTCAAGAGAGTAATTATTCCCAATTCATGAGCGGGTTCAAGTACACAAGTATTCCCTACCCAAATTGGCAAACATACCTCATTCAAGCACATAGGATCAAGTAATAACACCAAGTAAGAATCATAGGAATGACATACAGTGTTACTACCATACTCAACACACTTGAAACCAACACCGGGGTCAAATGGAAAAGGATTGCATAACATCGGGTCAATGTGACTCTCATTTGCCCTATTGATACCACTACTAACATAAAATATGCTACCCACACAAGCATAAGTATCATCATATGCAGGTAGATAAAACTGAGTCCTTGAATCCAAACCTTGTAAAACCATGTAGATCACAAGCAAGAAGCTTATCATCATAGCATGATGGATAGTACAAAGGTTAGCATTAAAAACAATGACTCGAAGCGACTCAAAATCAAGGAACAACAAAGCATTCTCTATTGTCATGGCTATTAAGCCCATAGATGGAGAATAAGGACAATGGCTATTCTTCTCGACAACAGGATAATACCACCCAAAAGATTATACCTCCACAAGTTCAAATACTCTCAAACATTCACCGAGATCAAAATGATAAAAGGTCCACATAACCGGATCATACCAACAAGTAGAGACCTCAGTGATACCTTGATCCACATGCAATGCACCTTTAATACAACTAGGGGATTCATCATATTCAAAGAGATAGTAAAGGAAGGTACAAACTTCACCTTCTTTTGGCAAATATCTCCTACCCCGATAAGATGCACAGTCTACAAGATCATGCTCAAAGTGAGAGTAACAAAAAGGATGTAGGAAGCTACCCTTTCCCATACACAATGTAGGCTCCTCAAATGGATTGGAAACCCTCAAGAAAGACTTTCCATCATAGGGAAAGGTATCAACAATTTCACCCACATTATGCCTGCCATTTCGACCAAGCATTCCCACATAAATAACACAATTCAGCTCACTACCGGGGTCAAATGGAAAGGCAATCCATGAACTTGGATCAAGTGCACCTCTTGTTGTCCAATTGGCACTCTTATCTTCTAAAAGCATGCTTCACTCAAAAGTTTGAGCATCATCATATGTAAACAGGTAATAGAGAAAGGTGTCTCGCAAATCAACTTCATCTAAGGTGTTTTCATAGGTATAACTACTAATAGGCTCAAGATCATTGGTCATACCATTAAGAATTGAAACACACCAAGAAGAAAAGGTAATGGGAAAACAAATACCACCTTCTTTTTCATCATGATCCTTCCCTACAAGAGTACTCTCATCTTCCAAGAAGAGATTTCCATCTTTGGGAGGACAATCTTCACACCATAGTCGGTTATTATAGAAAGCATAGCTATCAGAACTACACTACTCTCATGATACACACCACTAGGCATATCACTAAGAGTGATTTCATCATCTTTAAACAAGATATTGTACTTAAAGAGGGAATGATCATCCACCATGGGAGAATTAACACATGCAAGTTCACCACAAAAAGACATATCATTTTTCGAAGCATTTTCAAGCACATGATCTCTATGAGCAAAACAAGCAATCGGATCTTCCATAAAAGATATGCTTTAAGAGTCACTATTATTCAAGTGATCAACATTATCATTAGTATCACCAAATTGAGGTTCCTTAATCACATCACAAGATCCCTCAATTAGTGAACTACACTCACAAGCAAGTTGATCAACACAATTATTTAATGAACTATCAATCAAAGCACATGTGTCAACACTAGGTGGACACAAATCGATCTTACTAGAAGAATCAATTCGGTCATCAATAGGATTAAGTGTATCCACACTCTCAACACGTACATTATCAAGACATGGTAAAAAATCATTAGGCTCACACAAAGACAACCTATCACTTACACTTTGTTCATTTGCAATTGTAAAAGTGTTAAGTTTAGCAATCACCTTGACGCTTGTAAGAAATATCTTTTTTACCTTGGAATGACACTCCCTTAGGAATGTTGGTACATCCCAAAAGTGCATCCATCACACCTTTAATTGTAGGATCTTTGTTGGGAACTCGTGTTCCTCCATTCATCATGCTTGTACCTACATAAGAATCCTTACAAAGTGAATGATAAACAAAAAGGTTAGATTGAGATTGTGGCAACCCTCTCACTTCACTCCACTCAACCTCTCCTTTTTCCACTCTAAGGTTGTCACCTTGCTCTGATACCAAATGATGTAATTCTCAAAAGGAAACTACAACTAAATGCGGAAATCGAAAGACAAATAGTAAAGATAATTAGATAGACACACAAAGAGAAAACAAAAACAACCAAATGGTATATTAAACCCAATGACCTCAATCTATTAATCCTACAATAGCACCTAACTCTTACGAAGACCTCAAGGGAATCAAATTCACCTTGCAACCCTTATTTCTAAGGAATAATCAACACAAGCTTTACCAAGCTCAACACTCATACAATATTTTTAGTTTTCCAATCCAAAATAGTTTAAGTCCAAAATGAACCCAAACTAGCTATTTATAGTTTTAGGTGAAAAGGCCTAAAAATGACCCAAAAAGACCGATGGGCGAGCCAAGTCGGGCTCGCCTAGTGACTCAATGATCCACCCATTGGGTTGGCGATGGATCCTACACCTTGCCAGGTTCTGGAACTTTGGGTGAGCTGGGTTCGTCGCCCAAGCCCTTAGGCGATCCGCTGACTGGTCCTGGCTCGCCAAAAGGGACTCATGTGATCATCAAGGCGTGGAATCCTTCGTTTGCCACCAATGCAAGCCCAAAAGCTTCCATCCTTGTGAACAACTCTTCAATACATTAGAGTTCCCAAGCTTTGCTATGAGTCAAAGGTCTTCAGGCAATCTGAATGGTATCATTAGTCCATACATCATGTCCAAAAAATGAAAGTAAGAAATAAAATTGAAAATGATGAAAATCCATCCTTGAAGCATGAAGACTCATCCAAGCTCGAAATCTCTCAAATCAACCTCTAGCAACTAAACTGAGAACCTTGACTGTCGGACCCTACATTTGGGGAATTGTAGGCAAGAATATGTGTTCGTACAAAATATGTACAAAGTATGATACCCATGCATATAAGCGTTTAAATCATTCTAAAATAGGACATTTCATGAAATGCAATGACCAAGCTTAAACATGATATAAAAAGGGTTAGAAAACATGAGTCGTAAAACATAGTCGATGCAAGCTAACATCTTTAAGTTCTTTGAACACATATGAGATACTTCTTGAAGTAACCTTAGTTCATCATTATTGTGGGAAGTAGCCTTAACCGACATAGAGACCATGTGAGCTATAACATGATCCCCTGTTGTCTCCCACACCAAAAAGAGTTGTCCTACTTGCCAAGGTAGGGACCATGAACTTCTAGCTATTGTGGATCCACAAGCTAATGCCTATCTAGACAATCATCTTATGGGGGGACATAGGTATGGGATAATGAGATTGCTTCTAGAAACCCAACATGTACTCACGGGAGAGCTTCCATCTCAATATCCTCTGGGTACTAAGCATAAATCCCATGGAATATTAATTTTCTTACTTGTTCTCATTATCCATGGAATGGCACGTCATCTTGCCAATCCAAGCTAAGTCATAAGTCATCCATGGAATGGCATCTATCAATTAACCAATTCAAGCTAGGTTTCATTAGGATAGCTATTTATCTTTGATTCATTTAGGTGAGAAGACCTTTCAACCATAGAATCCTTACTATGTGAGAAAATCTTTCACAATTATACTTTCATGGGTAAATGATAAAACCTTTCAACAACACAACAACATTATCATTAATACTTCACTCTCAAAGCATCCTTAAAACATTTACATAAATCCCATAAGAGCATGCTTAAATTCATAAACTTTTCATTCATAATCCAAAACCAACATCATATCTCATAATTTGGAAAACATGGGAATTACATAGGTTCATAGGGAATCATCATAAAACTATAGAATTTCATCAATTCATGCATGAGAGATCATAATTCCACCAATTAAATCAATAATCAAGAGAACCCATAATATAGAAGAAAAACCCTAACTCAATTCGGGATTTCTAACTTTGAAAATAGGTGAATTTATGAAACTCCATGAATGGAAGGAATCCATGGATGAAAACTATCATACCTCAATGTCAAAAGCATGCCTTCAATGGTGGATTTGGACACTTGCATTGAAACCCTAGGTTGAACCCTTATTCTTTAAGTTTCTAGAGAGAGAAATATTTCAGAGAGAAAGAACTTGATCTTCTTTGGTAAATTTAAGAGAATGACTTGAATAGGCAAGTTTTGGGGTTAAGATCACTTATATAGGGGTTCTATGTAAGGTTAAAACGACAGAGTATCAAGATAAAATAATTAGGAAAAGACCCAACTACCTTTAACATACAACTGACACAAACTTCCATATGGAGGCCCACACAAGCCGTCAAGGACATCACGGGACGTGATGGTAGCCGTGGTCCTTGACCAGTGGCCTGGAAAACTCACCCCAAAATCCCACTTCCCTCACGGCCCACTCCACGAGCCATCATGGCTGTCACGAACTGTCTAGTGGCTCGTGTGGAGGGTTAGCCTTAAAGTGGCTACTGTCTTCCCTTCACGGGTACCACCACGAGCTGTTGTAGCCATCACGAGCTGCCTAGGTGCTCGTGGGAGGGGAGCTATTTTTGGCCTGGCACTGTGAGCCTCACCACGCCTCGTGGTGCCTTTCACGATCCGTCTAGGCCTTCATGAAGGGTGACTTATTCCAGTCATGGGGTGGTAACCTCCCACTTGATCCCTTCCTTATCCCACTAGATTCTGAGGTGTTACTTTATCTCCCCCTTTGGGAACATTCGTCCTCAAATGGGATCCTAGGCACCAAATCAAGAAAAGAATTCTATCATATCAACCCATCATGCATGAAATAACATAAATGCATATATCCGAGGAGGAAACATCAACTCCAAGCTAAAACATGTTCAACATATCATCTCATGAATTCTATATGCAACTCATACTTAATGCACATCAATATGAGGAAAATCAATCATGGAAACTCATTTTCTTTCAAAAAATCAAGATTTTCATGAACATGCGTAAAATGAGGAACCATGGGAATATCTAAGACACATGACACCAAAAGAGTAAACCATGAGGAACTCATTACCTCAAGCTTGAGTAGGGGTAGAAGGAAAGAGATGAGGATATCGGGACATCATATCGAACTCGGCCTCTCAAGTAACACCCTCAACAAACCGATTCTTCCACAAAACTTTCACGGAAGCGATTTCTTTATTCCTCAACTTCTTGACTTGTCGGTCTAAAATCTCAATCGGAGCTTCCTCATAGGAAAGATTCTCATCAACTCCCAAACCTTATAAGGGAACTATAGTTGTCGGATCACCAACACATTTCTTCAACAAGGAGACATGGAAAACTGGATGCATCAATGCCAATTTATTAGGCAACTCAAGCTCATAAGTAACCTTACCACTATGCCTCAAAATCTGATATGGGTCTATATAACGGGGACTAAGCTTCCATTTCTTACCAAACCTCATTACACCCTTCATAGGTGAGATTTTCAAATAGACCCAATCGTTAACTTCAAACTCAAAATCTCTTTTTCTAACATCGACATACGACTTTTGTCGACTTTGAGCCATTTTCAACCTTTCTTTAATAAGTTGAACTTTTTCCATAGCCTCATGTACCAACTTGGGACCTATTAGGCAACTTCACCCACCTCAAACCAACCTATAAGAGATCTACACCTTCTTCCATAAAATGCCTCAAATTGAGCCATACCAATACTCGAGTGATAACTATTGTTTTATGCAAACTCAATCAAAGGCAAATGATCATCCCAATTACCCTTGAAATGAATCAAACAAGCTCTCAACAAATCTTCCAAAGTTTGGATAGTACGCTCCACTTTCCAATCGGTTTGGGGATGAAAGGTTGTACTAAGCTTGACACGAGTACCAAGATCCTTTTGAAAAGATCTCCAAAACTGAGAAGTGAATTGGGTACCACGATCGGAGATAATGGATAAAGGCACTCCAACTTTTCCATTTCCCTCAAATACAACTTAGCGTAGTCCCCCGCCGAATAAGATATCTTGACGGGAATAAATTGAGTTGATTTCGTCATTCGATCTACTATAACACAAATTGAGTCATGTTGTCGCCGGGTACGACGCAAACAAACAATGAAGTCCATATTTAATTCTTCCCACCTCCAAGTAGGAATGCTAATGTCTCGGGATAAACCTCCCAGATTTTTATGTTCAACTTTCACTTGTTGGCAATTAGGACACTTAGCCACAAATCCCGCAATATCCTTCTTTATCCCATTCCACCAATAGATATCCCGTAAATCGCGGTACATCTTGGTGGCTCCCAAGTGAATAGAATACTGAGGACTATGGGCTTCTGCCATGATCTATTCTCTCAAGTCATCAACATTAGGAACACACAAACGACCTTGATATCTAAGCACTCCATCTCCCCCTTAGGAGAAAGCCTCAACGGATTTCTTAAGCACCGCTTCCTTTAATTCAACCAAAGTTGGATCAAGACCTTTCTTGGCTTTCACATCCGCTACAAAAGACGATTCTGAACCATTGTGTACCATAACACCAACTTTGGTAGATTCTACTAACTGAACACCTAACCGGGCCAATCTATGAACATCTCGGACTAACTTCTTTTTATCTTCTTCAATATGAGCAACATTTCCCATAAACCGACTAGGAGCATCTACCCCCACATTCACCTTACCAGGGTGATAGAGAACACTCATATTATAATCTTTCAATAACTCAAGCAACCTTTTTTGGTGAAGATTTAGATCCTTCTGATTAAACACATATTGCATACTCTTGTGGTCGGAAAAAATATCTACATGGACACCATACAAATAGTGCCTCAAAATCTTTTAAGGCAAAGACAAACCGCCGCTAGTTCAAGGTCAAGGGTAGGATAATTCTTCTCATGAATCTTAAGTTACCTTGGAGTGAAAGCAACAACTTTCCCATTTTGCATAAGCACACATCCTAGCCCAATTCTCGAGGCATCACAATAAACAACAAAACCATCAGTGCCTTCCGGTAAGGTCAACACTAGAGCGGAAGTAAGTCTATCCTCCAATTCCTAAATCTCTTCTCACAAGCTTTGGACCATATGAACTTAGCCTTCTTTTGAGTCAATGGTGTCAATGGAGAGGCAATCGAAGAAATCCCCTCAACAAACCTTCTGTACTACCCAACTTAACCCAAGAAACTTCTAATATCCGAAGAGGATAGAGGTCAAGGCCAACTCTTAACCGCATTCATCTTCTTTGGATCTACCTCAATACCCTTACTTGAAACAATGTGACCAAGAAAATTTATGGACCTTAGCCAAAACTCACACAGTTATCTCCAAGGATCTTTCTAAACTTGTGCTCTGATTACCAAATTCTTCACGACCCAAGGAACCCCCTAGGCGTAACATGGTGTATAGGACCCCGAGAGGCCTCCTACAAGCCACTTAGCATTCATAACATGAGAAATAGAATGAAAAGAGGTAAAGAACAATATTTCAAGTTTCAAAGTTTTAGAAAAGTAAAGCGGAAATCTAAACACTAGTCTTATTAGCCATATAGTACATAAGAATGAAATTTGGGCCTAGCCCATACATCATGTCCAAAAACTGAAAGTAACAAAGGAAATTGAAAATAATGAAAATCCGTCCTTGAAGCATAAGGAATCACCAAAGCTCGAAATCTCTCAAATCAACCTCTAGCCATGAAACTGAGAACCTTGACTGTCAAACCCTACATTTGGGAAAATATAGGCAAGAGTATGTGTTAGTACAAAATATATACCAAGTATGATAGTCATGCATATAAACATTCAAATCATGCTAAAATAGGAAATTTCATGGCATGCAATGACCAAGCTAAAACATGAAATAAAAAGGGTTAGAAAAAATGAGTCGTTAAATATGGTCAATGGAAGCTAACATATTTAAGTTCTTTGAACACATGTGAGATACTTCTTGAAGTAACCTTAGTTCATTATTATTGTAGGAAGTACCCTTAACCGACATAGAGACCATGTGAGCTATAACATGATCTTCCGGTGTCTCCCACACCGAAAAGGGTTGCCCTACTTGCCAAGGTAAGGACCATGAACTTCTAGCTATTGTGGATCCACTAGCTAATGTCTATCTAAACAATCATCCTATGGTGGCACATAGGTAAGGGATAAGGATATTGCTTCTAGAAACCCAGCCTTTACTCACGGGAGATCTTCTATCTCAATATCGTCTCGGTGCTAAGCATAAATCCCATGGAATAGTCATTTTCTTATTTGTTCTCATTATCCATGGAAGGAAATGTCATCTTGACAATCCAAGTTAGGTCATAAGTCATCCATGTAATTGCATCATTCAATAACCAATCCAAGCTAGGTTTCATTAGGGTAGCTCCTTATCTTTGATTCATTTAGGTGAGAAGGCCTTTTAACCTTAGAATCCTTACTATGTGAGAAAACCTTTCACAATCATACTTTCATGTGTATATGAGAAAATACTTTCAACAACACAACAACATTATCATTGATACTTCATCTCAAAGCATCCTTAAAATATTTACATAAATCTCATAAGAACATACTTAATTTCATAAACTCATCATTCATAATCCAAAACCCACATCATATCATCATAATTTGGAAAACATGGTAATTACATGGGTTCATGGGGAATCATTGATGTGCCGTGAAATCGTGGCACATTTGATGCTTAATAACTATGAACTAATACTGGAATTAAGTGATATTTTGGGATTATTTGATGTGTTTGTTAATTGTGTAGGCAGAATCTGGGTTGTATACGGGCCGTTGTTCTAACCATGGACCGTGGTACCTACCGGGAAGTTGAACCAATATAAAAGTAGGAAAGAGTTGAAAGAAGGTTGAAGCCCAAGTGAAGACCACGGGTGACTTCACGGGCCGTGGTCCTCACTACGGACCGTGGTAGCTCTCGTGGTACATTTTCCAGTGACCAAGTTTGAAAACCCTCTCTAAGGAAGCTCCAAGGCAAGACCACGAAGATCTTCACGGACCGTGAAGACCTTGACGGGTCGTGGTAGTGGCCGTGACAAGGCCCGACAATTCAGTCCTAACTTGATTAGGACTCATTTTAAACATTCTATTTTTGAATAACTTTAGGTCGTTTTGAGAGGACCGGGTATTATCGGATTTTTGGCGATAAGAAAGAAGAAAGGCTTACTTAAAGTTGGAGCTTTTGGGGATTCAGATTATTGTCATCGATTGGAGGTTGTTCATTTCGATCTTGAGATTATCAAGTGGCTGTTGATTTACCAGTTATTTTTGTAAGTACCTCTTAATATGTTTTCATTAGCCAGTATTGATTCTTTGTGTAAAAACATGAGTGGCTAAACGTCACGACTGGGTGTGTGGGATCTATGATGACATTCTAGTTGCGATTTCGTAAAATGAGTAAAAGGCAATCTTTTTTTACAACATGTAGTTTAGAACTTTCATTATCATTTTAGTCTATTGAGTGCACGCTTTAGACAGGCCTGTATCTGGTGTTTGTTCGAGAGAAAAGCATCAGTTGGGAAAAAGCTAAACTAAGTTTACGAATTGGAATTAAAGTTGGATTTCGAGAGAAAGGATCTTTAACACCATATCAAATTAAGCGAATTCCAATATTGATAACACCTTAAGTTCGAGAGAATTAGAGTGAATATTATCTGATTAGGCTGAGAAGCGTTAGGTTTATTTAATTCGCAAAGGTTCTGTAAACATTGATTTACCTGACACTCAATTTACGGGAGAGCATCATAATCGATGTCATAGTGAACACAAAACCTGGTTTCCTTAAATTTATTGAATCAACTTACAATGAGATCTTTTGTGAACTGCATAACTAAGTTTTGCTAGAATATTTTTCAATCAAACCCAAATTTACTTTCCTTGTTAATTGTTTAGGAAATAATAACGACAGTTGAGTAAACGCGATAGTGAAACCTTATCTGTAAAGAAATTCTCTGTGGGATCGACCTCAACTCTGGTTGAGTTCTGTAAATTGACAACGACTGTTTACATTCCTTATTTGGGGTGTAAGTTTGGACGTATCAATCATCATAAAACTATAGAATTTCATCAATTCATGCATAAGAGATCATAATTTTATCAACTAAATCAATAATCAAGAGAACCCATAATATAGAAGAAAAACTCTAACTCAAATGGGGATTTCTAACTTTGAAATAAGAGAATTTGGGAACTCCATGAATGAAAGGAATCGATGGATGAAAACTATCATACCTCAATGACAAAAGCTTGCTTTCAAGGGTGGAATTGGAGACTTGCCTTGAAACCCTAGGTTGAACCCTTCTACTTCAAGTTTCTAGAGAGAGAAATATTTTGGAGAGGAAGAACTTGTTCTTCTTTGTTAAATATAAGAGAATGATTTGAATAAGCAAGTTTTGGGGTTAAGATCACTTATATAGGGGTTCTAGGTAAGGGCAAAACGACACAATTCAATATAAAATAATTAGGAAAAGATCCAACTGCCATTAACTTACAGCTGACGCGAACCTCCAAATGGAGGCCCACACGAGCCGTCAAGGACATCACAAATTGTGGTGGCAGCCATGGTCCTTGACCAATGGCCTGGAAAAATTACTTCAAACTCCCACTCCCCTCACGACCCACTTCACAAGCCATCATGTGTCTCATGAGCCGTCTAGTGGCTCGTATGGAGGGTCAGCCTTAAAATGGCTACTATTTCCCCTTCACGGGCACCACCACGAGTCGTAGTGGCCACACGAGTCGTATAAGTTCTCGTGGGAGGGGATCCCCTTTTGGCTAGGCACTGTGAGCCTTCACGAGCCTCACCACGCCTCCTGGTGCCCTTCACGACCCGTCTAGCCCTTCATGAAGGATAACTTGGCCCAGTCTTGGGTTGGTGACCTCCCACTTGATCCCTTCCTTAGCACACTAGATTCCGAGGTGTTACAGGAAAAAATAATGAATATGGGGATCAAATTTTTGCCCTTGGAGAGTGGGAGAAAGAAAGGAAAAAGAGAAATATGTGGTTATGGGAGGGGAATGAGTTTTACAGAAAGGAGGAAAAAAGGAAGAGGAACAATTAGAAATGAGGTTAAAAAGGTTATATATATAAATAAAGCTTAGAACAATTTAATATCAAGTGAAGAAGACAAGATAAGTAGATAAAGGAGAAAACTTTTCTTCTTATTCAAGTGTGTCTTACATGGAGAATGATATTTGTATTTATAAGTAGAGAAATCACTTCAAAGGCCATCATGATGAATGCCAAATTAATAGATACATAGTCATCCCAAAAAGGTTCATATCACCTTGGAAACACATATACATGAATGTTAAGTTCATGAATAAACCAAATGGACAATCCATTTGTTCAATGGATTTATAACACTCCCCTTGGATGTCCATATGTAATGGGCCTCATTAAAACCTTGCTAGGAAAAATTTTGTGTGAAAAGTTCTAGTGAATGAAAAAGAGTACACATATCTTTTGATACGCATTATTTGTTGCCTCATTAAAACCTTGCCAGAAAAATCCAGTGGGACTAAACCTCGGTAAAGAAAAAAAGAGTGCAATGTGTATTATACTCCCCAATTAAAACATCATTTAATTTCTTGTGATGATGTCATCCAATTTTATATTTCAACTTTTCAAATATTGACAGTGTCTTTGTGATCAAATCACATTCACAAAGATGTAGCATGATTGAACTCATCCTGAAATATCATTTCCTGATTTCATAGATAAAGAAGCTTTGAGCTTTGCCTAATACATTCTTGAAAATCACTTTATTCGTGACTTCGTTGTTGCAAGTAAATTGCTTATTCAACTTGTTCATAGAAACAATCATCTTGTGGACACTTTTATTTGCAGATGATTATCTTGTAGAATAACTTCAAATAAATGTCGTTGATATCATTTCAACGTCTTCTCGTTGGGGAGGAGCAGAATCTTCTCAATAAACTCACTATAAAATATTTGATGATATATAGCAAGGTTCATTAGTGCCTCCAATTGATCGATATTTGGAGTTTCATCACTAAGAAGTTCTTCATCTTTCGCTTGAGATCGAAATGAATTCTTATTTATGTCGAGTGATCTCATAATTATAGAGGTACTCAATGAATGTGAATTGTTCATGTAAAATCACATCAAAACTTTTCTATGTATGTTGATTGACGGACAAATATTTCATTTGTTAAATTCTCAATCTGTAGGTCAAGACAAAACTGTCTTTCCAAGATCTTTTTATTTTAGATTCCCTTCTCAAACACTCAACAGCTTTTGAAAGCTCTTTAAGAGTGCTAATAATGTTCAAGTCATCAACATACACAACTATTATAACAAATTCAGATCCTGAACGTTTTCATAAAAATGCAAGGACAATTAGGATCTTTTTTTTGTACTCTTTCTTTCCTTGATTATTTCAATCCAACTAAGGATTCTTGAAGTTTTATTGAAAATGTTTCTTTCAAACTTTTATATGTTTCAGACACCTTGATTGCTTCAAGGATTTTCATATAACCTTCAATATTGTCTAGATAGACATGATAATTATTCATTATATGCATTCAAGTTTTCATTTATTGCCAGATCACAACAAATCTCATTGCAACCACCATAGGAGAAAACGTCCCCAATAATGTCAAGATTTTTGCGACAAACCTTTATTCCCTAAGACACAAGTCATACTTGATATCTTACGGTTATACTATCGCATAATACTTTATTTGTACCCCACTGACATTATATCTTGATTTATGGACTATCGATAAAAAACGTCACTTTTCTAAGTGAAATAAAATATACTTGAATTGTGCATTTTATTTGGTCAATCATTTATCTGTCCACACTATGTGACAAATTTGAATTCTAAGTCCTCATCACGATCTATATCATTGAGCGTTGCTTTCTATCAAAAATATCATTGATGGTTATTTGATATTGATTCCAATATGACATAACTTATTGAGTTTTTTTCATTTTTCAACATTTCAGGTACCTGAACCTTTGTCAAGGCTTAATGAATTGTTATGTTATCGTGCTCCTGTAAAGAACTTGCCTCATTATCATGACCATCTTGATCATTTGCTCGTCCCCTTCCTCAAAATTTTATATTTGAAATCGATTGGTCTACCACACTTCATGTGTATCATAAACATTGTCCTTCAAGGCTTCTCATTGGAGCATCTGCAGTTGAATTATATCATAGGCACAGTAAATTTATCTGGCAATAGATTTGCAACATTATGCAAAAGAATTATCCCTTGAACTTCAAGTTCACATTTGTATTATTATTTTATTTTTTTAACGAGGATCTAGATAATTCATTATTCACCTCACATATAATTTTCAGCTATCAATCATCTTTCCCCCTAATGTTAGAAAATCTAACATTCATCCCAACATTATTTAGGGATTCATCTTTGTGCCTGGTGGAGCAACTAAATCATAACCGCACTTTCAACGTTTTAGATGAAAATCATTTGGTTCCTAACACTGAATCAATTTTGATAGGGGGCCTTTGTTAGCTTAGTGTGTACAAGTGTTGTTACATGTTAAATAAATTCATCTCATACCAAATTTTTTTTTGGGAGATTTGTTCTCAGAACTAATGGTTTAGCTATAATTGGAGGCATACAATTTCTACTAAACTAACCAGCATTATCAATATAATTTCATACTATGGAACGTGCTCTTAATCTAACAATTTGAGCAAACGATCTTACAAAAATCAATTTGTAAGTTGATAATAAACGCATATGTGACGATCGCATAAATGTAATTATCAAAATCACATAATTGCAGACAGTCCACATGGTAGGTGAACGGGTCCATATTCACCTTTTTGTATGTTCCAAATAATTTCAAGAAATACAATCTCAATCTTAGCTGGTACAATGATAATTTTAACATGAGATCAAGCAACACATTAGAATTCTCGAAGAATCTTTTATTCTTCAATATATAACCACGTAAATTCTCAATTATTTTTGCATCACATTTAAACCAGAATGGTCAACCGGCCATGCCAACTGATCTTTATTTCAGTACAGTTATAGTTTACTTTTGCATGTGATTTCATCAGCATGCCCATGTTTATGTGCAAAAAACAAGAGAAAAAAATGGGTAATCTTTTACATAAATATTTATAACCCACTTCAATTGTAGCGATTGAAGATATTAAATCTTTTCATAATTTCTAGTCCCAAAATATTATTTTTTCTTTCCGATTCATCCAAAACCTAAAAAAAAACTTTTGAGACTTACTACAACCCCAATATTATTCCTCTGATAATAACACAAGTCGTTAGAGCTTATAGTTAATTTTGTGTACTATCACATATTCCATGACACCATCTGTATGGTAAGCATCTCCTTCAAGGAGGAAATTATATTATTATTGTCATGGTCAAAATTATTACAAGCAAGACATGTTTCTTGCTTTACTTTTTTCGTACCATAGGTACACAATCAATGACAAATTTATATTGTCACACAATAATATTATTTTGGTCATCGCCACAACCTTTATAGGCAAGAGTTACTTCCTTCTTTTGCCCTTTCGGTAGTTCACAATAAACATACCATAATATTTATGACGTATGAACGTACACGACCATTGATCATTTCTGCCAAATAATTTTCTTTTATTTCTCTCAAACCTCTCATTGAGTGAGTTATGGCATATTTTCAACCATACATGAATATGTTCTTATTCATATTTTTTTCTTCATATTTTGCCACATTCATTTTCAAGAATGGGTAAACATTCACGATGCTTATTACAAGTCACAATCTCTTCATGAGTTGGCCATAATCATTTATACATGTCATACCTTTATATTTGACATATTTACATGACCCGCCTCAACATCGCTTTGAAAGATAAAGTGCACCATCACTTTATATTCTTTCTTTTGACTGAAGATTTATAAACTTATCAAATTAAGTAGCACGATAACCGTGTGTCCAGTGACCTTTCATAATATTTTTTTGATAAAATTATTTTCACAGTTTGAAAGACTATTTGAAGAACTCATATTAATTTTCCTTTTATAATTACCATAATGATGACTATTATAATTTTGTCTATTCACGCCCTTATTCATACATTCAATCACTTGTCATCTTTCAGAATTATTATTCTCTACAACCACATTCGTATGATAGAATGAAGCAATTGGGCGGATTTCAAACTTATCATATACTGTTTCCACATTCGCTTTTGGGAATGAAGCAATTTCAATGGGATGAATTTCAAAAAAAATCATCAAAAATATATTATGTTTGCCTTAGTCATCATTTTATCATTACTATAATGCATTGAGACTCAAACTCAATGCCTTATCCATATAAGGCGTATTAGGCCATAATTCTATAAGACTCGAACTCAATACCTTATCATCATGGTGCATCAAAACTCAAATTGATGTTTTACCCTCTTGGTGCGATATAAGTTGAATCTACTGTCTTATCCTCAAACATTTTTCATTATGTGCGTACGGACTTTAACTTGATTTCTTACCCTTTTGGTGAGATGAGACTTGAATCCATTGTTTTACCCTTCAATCAATATCATATAAGTCAAAACCAATAGAACTCAGCCATGAGTCTTTAAAATAATAATCAAGAATTATAAAAGCAAATTTAGTCAAAATAAGACTTTGAGAGTTTTCTCACCTCTAGTAATTATAAATATTAATAAGTTCCTCATAATTAACACTTAGAAAATCAACATGAAAATTTAGTTCTTTATTCTTCAATTCTTTTCTGAAACGAAGAATTGTTAGTATAATCATAAACCAATGTATAAAATTGTTAAAGTAAAACGAATCAATATGTTCTACCTCTTCATATAACACATATATACTAAAATAAATTATTAGTATAAGAGGAACTTTTGAAAATATAAATGTATAACAAGAAAAATAAATAGAACATGTTCCTGCTCACAAGTGTTTCAGCTACAACTTTTTTACAAAGTACTACAATTTTTAGAGCATATTCGTGTTAATAACGTATTATAAATCTAATATAAAGAGAAGAAGACAAAATAAGTAGATGAAGGAGAAGATTTTTCTTCTTATTCAAGTGTGTATTACACGGAGATTGATATCTCTATTTATAAGTAGAGAAATCACTTCAAAGGCCACCACGATGAATGTCAAATTAATAGATATATAGTTATCCCAAAAAGGTTTATATCACCTTGGGAACATACATACATGAATGTTAGTTTATGAATAAACTAAATGGACAATGTCCACTTGTTCAATGGATTTATAACATATACTCCATCTGTCCCTAATTACTTGTCCACTTTTCCTTTTTTAATTGTTTCTAATTACTTGTCCATTTTGACAAATCAAGAAAGGACAAAAATAATTTACCTATTGTATCATCAATTAATTACTTTGAAAAAATAGAACTTCTTGAAAATCTCAAGTTTTTTATTCATCCACTTCATAATTAATAGGGGTAAAATAGTAAACTCACTATGTCAATACTCATTTTTTTCTTAATAGATGTGGCAATTCAAAAGTGGGAAAGTAATTAGGGACAGAGGGAGTATATCATATATTTATATAAAAGAGAACCTTAGGCCCGCTTACGTGGCGCCACCACAAGCTAGAATTTCCTTTTAAATTTATTTATCTCCAAAAATAGCCTTCCCCTTTCATGAAAAGATGTGATTTTTATGAAAAGTTGTAACTTTCATGAAGAGTTGCGACTTTTATGAAGACTTACCCAAAAATAGCCATCCCGTTTCATAAAATGATGTGACTTTTTATTAAAAGTTGTGACTTTCATGAAGAGTTGCGACTTTTATGACGAGTTACGACTTTTATGAAAAATTGTGGCTTTTATGAAAGGTTTTGATCTTTCCGAAGGGTTGTAAATTTTCCAAAAAGTTGTGACATTTCTGATAAGGCACAATAAGAATTCGTTCACACTATCCTTTGTTGTCTATAAATAAAGAAATTCCTTCTCATTTTAAAACAATGAAAATTCTGAACTTTTTCTTCTTTCCTCTTCTGCACAACTAAATATTCGAGTATTTTGCTCCTGTTGAGTGGCTCACTGGCACCATTGTTTTTGTTTCAATATACTTGTGAATAAAATCGTTTCATCCAGAGAGGATCTATTCCATTAAACCTCGGGTACTAGAGGGGAATAATTTCTTTAAGGAGACATTGTGCATTCAGTGGGCTCAATTTTTTCCTTTCTGTTTCATTCTATTGTTATAGATCCTGATATATATATATTTTTTACTGTCATTAGTTTATGCTTATGATATTAATTGTTGTTTTTTAGTACATGTTTTAAACTAGGAAAAAAGGTCTGAAATATATCCGAACTTTGACCAAAATTGTTGTTACGATACCGAACTTTGGAAAGAACATTTTACCCCTACACTATTTAATAGTGTATTTAAAATGTATATATGTGCCCATGTGGACATCATAAAAATTACATTATTATAAATATTAATGTGTCCACGTGGGCACATATATACCTTTAAAATACACTACTAAATAGTGCATGGGGTAAAAGGTGCTCCATAAAGTTTGATATTGTAACAGCAATTTCGGCCAAAGTTGGAGTATTTTTCAAACCTTTTTCCCTTTAAACTACTTTGTTTATGTTTCTACAAAAGTTATTGTTATAAGTATTTATTAGTACATATAAATATTATTTATGTAATAGAAAATTTAATATCTCATGTTAATGTTCATCTAATTTCTCAAAAATATCAAATAGTAACACTTACCGGAGGCAAAAGGATAAATTACAAAATCAAATTAAAGATGATTGATTGAAGGATAAATGGTAAGATGTTATACTTATTTTCCTTTACATTATTAATGTACATTACTATGTAATCTTGTATGTAAGATAATAAAGTATTTTAGTTTTAATGACTGATAGATTATAATTAGTATTATTTTATAAATTCTGTGATATTAAATTTTCGAGCGAAGCGCGAATAATTTTTCGCTCGAAAATTTTACTAGTAGATGCATATATAGAGAGAGATTGTACAACACGTGTGGGTCTCTAATTGAAAAAAGAAAAAATTACTGACCCTCTAAAGGATAATAGCCTGGACAAATTTCTAAAATCATTTTATTTTGAAAAATGCTTCTTTTTTTTTAAATATAAATAAAAGGAACTTCCCAAAAAAATATTATTGATGATAAATAATTTGTGTTTGATCAATAAAAAAAAACTTTTTATTAATAATTAATATTTGACCAAGTTTTTAGAAAATAATTTTAAATGTATATTTTTTTCAAAAGTACTGTTAGGAAAAAACTTTCTTTTTTAACTTTTGAAAACTTTTTATTTTTCTCCCAAAGATTTGATTACATTAAGCATTTTTTAAAGAAAATAAGCAGTCTTAAATAAAACTAAATTTGGCCAAACATTGTGTAAGCCAACAAATAGAGTTAACATATTATTGCTACCAACTAAAGCCGTGGTCAACAACACCAACTGCTTGATGAAATGCTAAGAACAAGGGACATGGAGGATTAGAAACCCCAAAAAAATCTGACATTGAAATTGAAGGATTAGAGAAATGCCATTCAATGGAGTATTACTGGTGTCAGTGGCTAAGACATCAGCAGAAGTTTGGCAGTTTTTGTCATGTCTGGCAGACCCAATTGACAGCGAAGAACTTTTGGATTTGGTCATCTGCTTCCCTCTTCAACAATTGGGTCGCTTAGCTCTTTGTGTTTGGACTTTCCTTTGTGTCCCTCCTGACCCTTATTACTATCGCCGGTACTCTTACAATTCTTCTGCTTCTTCTTCATCTTCATCACTTTATGATAACCAAGATTTTGTTGCTGCGCCTCCTCCCCAATATTACTATGATTCTTCTTCTTCTTCTTCTTCACATTCGGATTGACCATCATTACCTAATCTAATCAACTTGTAAAGTTCCCTTCTTCCTGCTAGTTTGCTTTTTTGTGTTGCTTTTTTGTATAATTTCACGTCTGTTGACCTGTTGTTGATGTAGTGAAACTGATGTTGTGTTCTTTTGTGATAATAGTACTTCTTCTTAGATATTAATATGGATTTATTGAGCGTATCTTACATTTTACCTTTCTAAAATATGTATATGCTTCTCTTTAGAGTTGGGGGTTCCTTCAGCATGTTAAGGAAAAAAATTTAACAAGATTTGTTGCTTGGCTAGAAGAGATTGATTCTGAGATGTGTTGGAAGATTGCTTCGACATTGTGCTAATTCTGTTATGAATCATACTATAGGGTAACAACTCGTGTTTTAGGATTTTAAGTTAGTACCTGTGTATGACATGTTTAGAGTAGTGTCTTGGGCTGATAAATATCCACTATTTTAACTACAGATTTTGGGTTTGAGAATGAAGTCTTCTTTTGTATGTAGGGAGTGCTTCCCTCCCCTCCAAAACTAAATTTCTCAATGGGAATCCGGATTAATCCCCCCCC